>CAUYON010142833.1:0-25456 GCA_963573935.1 Arctocebus calabarensis | reverse complement strand
TACATTGGTGCAATCACAGGGCACGATTCATATACATTCAGAAATATTTTGATCATACTGTTACAGATATCCTTCATGGCATTTCCTTGATCACTATATAAAGACATTAATACTCTACCTTTAATAAGTTTCGCCAGCAGGGTACTGGAAGTCATTTTTAACAGGAAGACAATGGCTATTACTGACAACTCCCTCTGATAGACGGGGCATTTGTCGTCATTAATCAGTCGTAGGAGTGCTGAGGAGACTTCAGCACAGGGCTGCCACCTCTTCCAGCTCATCTTCTGTGCATTTGATCACTCAGGAAAGAGGGTGAGAAATGGGCTGTGCCCTCGTGGGACGCAGGGGAGAAGTTCTAGCTGGCTCCTGATGCTCTTGTTGGGCCGAGGCATGGAAGAGAATCAGAGTCAAGTGGCAGAGCCAAAAAAGGAATTGAGGAAACATAGTTGTGATTTCTCCTTCTCCAGGGGAAGAAACTGAGGTCCAGAGCGGCTCGGTGACTCGTGTAAGCCATACAGCTGCTGTTGCTGGCATTTTGTCTAGAACTGGGCAATGCTTCCTCCCCCCACACTTACTTTATCCTGAAGTTTATCACATTTACGGCAATGTGATCCCTGATGACATACAGGTTCCAAATTATTTGCAATCCTGGATATGTTTGTGGGGAATTTTATGTGATGACATATTGGCCGTATCCCTTGGATAGGATCATAAATGAAATGATTTAGAGATCACGTTCAAAAGCAGGCCAGAGACCAGTGCTTTTGCAGGGCTGTTTGGTATTTGGAGTTCTGTGTGGTCGCGTTAGTGGGTCTGGGATTCTTGTCTCACGTGCGATTTCCAAAGGCCTAAGGCTTCGTCCTGGAGCTGTCTGCTTTCCCAGGCAGAGGCTGCCGCCTTCCCTCCCTCTGGGGTCCTGTCGCTCCTCCTTCTTGGCGTCTGTCCTTGTCATGCTGCAACCCTGACTGGTCTTTGCTGGGTGCTCACTTGATGCTGCTGAATGCCTCAGTGCATTTTTTCCTAATTCTGTGGGTAAGTCAATTTATTATTCTCCTAATAGAGTGCCACACTTTCTATGGAAGTTACCCTGGAAAGCTGACTTTTAAAAAAGCAGGTGTGGTGTCAAACTGTAGCCCTCTCTGTCTCTCTCCACGGACCATTTTCCTGTCATGTATACGCCTTGCCTCTTGCGTCTCTGGGCTCCTAGCACTCACCATTCATTAGCACTTGTAGCAGATTGGTGTGAGCAGAGAAAGAAGAGGTGACAAAACTCAAATTGGGTCATTTGGTTGCACATTAGTAACTGATAAAAGATAAAAAGATATTGACTAAACGGGGTTTTGAGGGAACTTTTCTCTGACCATTCCTGTTTCCCATTAGTGTGGAAAATCGACACTTGCTTGTATTTGGGGGCGAACACATTTTTCCTAAGTGAGTGGGAAAACCTCTTGACATTTTACAGCCTTACTTCAGTTTTGAATGGTGAATGCTTAATGTTCTTTGTACGTGAAGAATTTCAGTAGTCATGTATATGAGCATTAATGACACATCATTTTCTATTTGTGAGTTAAAATATAATAGATATTTTCTACAATCATATTTTTAAGAAATATTCAAACTTTTGCAAGCCACTCTCCTTTATGACTGTCAGTTCCTTTAACTCTGTTTTCACAGAATTCAATAGTGTTCTCAACCTTGGCCCTGGAAATTAAATTAGCTTTTTCTCTCAAAGAATATTATTGGCCTTGTATTAAATAATTGCAGGCATTTTCTAATGGGCTCTAATATTTTTGAGTTTAGGGATGAGATCTGAGGTAATGACATTTCCCTTGGTATGTGATGCCTTTGGGTGGAGTTTCCAGGGATTCTGTTCTGTGTGGGGAGTCAGCTGTAGGGTCAGACCGCTGGGTTGTTGACTCTACTGTTTCTTAATTGTATGACTTTGACTTATGTCTTTGTCATCTCATTTCTAAAACAACTGGAGTTAAGCTGGTACTGCTTAGAATAGTTTCAAGGGTTAATTAATACCTACAAACCACTTAAAATTGTGTCTGCCACAAGCATCAATTTAGTGTGAACATTTGTTTGCTTACTTGGTCAGCCCCTTTTACCTTGTTAGACCTGAGGTCATGCTGAGTTTTCTAGAAGTCTGGGATGTGGTCTGATCTTTGGGTTGAAGAGGAAATAGCAGCTATAACTTTCTCCCTAGATTATTTCCATGCGCTGCTTTGAACTACATATAGCAAGAGTCATTTTTTGGAAGATGTTTTCTTATGTACCTGTTAGGGAAAAGCATGATTTACCTCTGTTTATTAACCAAAAGATGTAATAAATAAATATAAAATTAAACAGATGTCACATCATCAAATGGATAATATGAGGTAAGAAATAGACACATTAAGTTCTCAGATAAACAGTGTAGAAAGAGTTGAAGTAACTTCCGAAAGACTTGGGAGGATCTGTTTTGTGATGTAGGAAACAATTTTTAAGTTTCCTCCTCTGGGATAGGTGCTGTACTACCACGTGTCTTAGCGTGCTGTCCAAATCTAGCCCAGGACTCATTTAACTTAAATTTTTGCAACAATGAGGTTCAAGATTTTCATCCCTAGACTCTACCATTTTAGGTAGAGCCCTTTCTTGTCCATTCTTTTTAAGAACATCTATTTATTTCCATGAAAAATAACGATTATGTAAAACTTCTAATTACAAAACTGCCTAGAGATTGGAAGGTGTGTTCTTCTCATAGCTATAGGTCACCTTCAGCCTAAGTCCATCCACACTGGTCTTTAAAGCAGAGATGGGTTTCCAGAAACCACAGTCAGATTGACGGGTACATTGGTCCACGTGCAAATACTCACCAATAATGGGTTTCCGATTAGCTTGACACATTCTTCTTACAAAGTTATTCTTAGTTCTTCATTGAAATGTATCCAGTGTTTATTGGATACACTGTATCTGAAAAATGCTTCAAAGGTGATTCAAAGTCTAGAATACAATATCCTAAAAGGCTTACAGCCTGGTTGGGCAGGTAAGACAACATGGAGCATAGACTTTTACTCTTTTTGTGACCATCTGGCACATACTTGCTGTTGTCAGTACTGTGTTGGAAACAGAAAGAAAGATGACTGTGGTAGGATCACTTTCCTGGAGACTCACCATGAGCCTGTAGTTACACGATGCTGATGAGAAAGGCTCCAGAGTGTTGTATACACAACGCTGCCATGACATGGTTAATTCAGTTGAGAAAGGCTCTGGCTGCTATCTGAGAAGGAGGGATTTTCTCTCAGGAGGTTTTACCTTTTGGCCAAGATAGGAAATAGTGTAGGTGAAGGCCAGAGATGTGCTTGCTTGGTCAGGGCAAGGTGACATGTGAAATTAACCATCACTGGGAAGGTAGGACTGGAGAGCAGGCTGTGGCTGGGTCACGATGGGCTGATGCTAAGGAGTCTGTGTTTATCCCTTAGGCCACAGGGTCTTTACTTGGCAACCTTTTGGGGAGACATTTATGGACTACAGGAGACCTGAAAATACCCTAAGATTATAAGCAAAATTTCCATGTCTGTAGATAAGGCTACTTTCCTGTGGTCCACCATCTAAAGAAGATTCAGAAGCCTTATGGTAGATGTTGAGGAGAGAGAAGGGATATTTTTTAATTAAGTTATTTGTACATACATCATGAATACATTTATGTCATTATGGGATTCGATGTGTTAATTATTTGTACAAATCGGAGTGCTTACATCCTACTAATCAACATAGCCTTCACCTCATTTACCCAATTACAGTGTTAGACATTTGTGTTCTACACCTGATAGATCCAACTTGTACTTGCAATATGTTCCATAGGTGTGGTCCTCCTACTAACCCTCTCTTTATTGACCCACCCTCTCCTTTCCCCTCTTCTTCCCCTTCCCTCCTTCATCCTAGACTGTAGTTGTGATTCATCTTTCATATGAAAATGTGAGTGATTATAAACTGGGTTCATAGTCGTACTGAGGACATTCGATTTTTTTCCATTCCTGAGATACTTTACTAAGAAGACTATTTTCCAGCTCCATCCATGTAAACATAAAAGAGGTAAAGTCTCCATCTTTTTTTAATGCTGCATAGTGTTCCATGGTATACATATACCATAATTTATTAATTCATTCATGGGCCATGGGCACTTGGGCTTCTTCCATGACTTGGCAATTATGAATTGAGCTGCAATGAAACAATCTGGTGCAAATATCTTTGTTGCCAAATGATCTTGAATAGGGGTCCATTTGGCATGGTGGAGCCCAGGATCTGGCTGTTGTGTGCAGATTTGCAATGTGGGGTATGGCAGGCATGGAGTCAGGAAGGTTGAGAGAGGACTCGCCATGTCCATAAACTCATCCAGATGACAAATGCTTGTTAATCACATCACTGTGTTTCAGACACTAAGGACGAGCTGGGAGAGCTGGTAGGGCTGGCAAGTAGGGTTGCCATAGTCCCTGCCATGGTGGAGATTGTGGTATATGGGGAAGGACAAATAATTAAACAGAGCACAGCACATGTTGGCCCCTTGCCTTGATCATTTATTTGTGCACTTGTTTGTCCAACAGTTATTTCTATGCTTAGCTCTCTTCAAGGGGGGTATATTTCATTGAGGAAGACAGATAGTAAAATAAACACATTAAAATCTGGTTTGATGTTGGATAGTGGTAAGTGCTATAATTAATACAAGGAAACCAGTGTAAGAGGGTGGAAGGTAACAGCAAGACCAGCTGAGATTGGTCAAGGAACCTGCTCTGAAAAGGTTCTAGGCAGAGCTATGAGTTGGGCAAATATTAGGATATGCAGGTTGAGCAGCAGCTGTTGTGAGCACCTGGGACTTGGTGAACAAGGAAAGAAGACGAGGATGGAGTGACGGGCAGGGTTGGTTCATGCTGTGGCTTCTGAGCTGCCCAGAGGACTGTGAGCTTTCTTCTTGGTGTAGTGGGCGATGCCACAGGCTTTGAATAGGGGAGTAAAAGGATCTCTGCTGAGGTATGTGGGGCTAAAAGGGATCTTTCAGGGTTCATATGATCCAGCGTGAGGAATCAGCAATGCTTCTTAGAGGAAATGATGTTTGAGCTGAGGATGGGAGCATAAGGAGTCATTTGGAGAGAGGAAGGGTGTTCTGGGCACAGGAATGGCAGGGACAAATGCCTCAGTGGACCCTAAGGCCAGAGTGGGGGTGCAGGAGCTGGCTTTCTGGGAGAGATACTGGTTTTAGTTTTGCATGCATGGAGTCTGAGGTTTCTTTGGTTTGTTCCCAAGGAGGTGTAGAGTGTGCAGAGTGGGTAATTAGCACATAGGTCTGAGGTCCAGGAGGGGAGGGTGAGCTGCAGTTGGGTGTGGCTGAGGTTCCATAAAGAGCAAATGTCAGCTGAGAATGGCAGAGGGCTGAGTGCAGAAGCCTGGAACACTGGCATTTAGGAGCCTGGTGGGGGAAGAAGATATTGCAAAGGAAACGGAGCTGGAGTGGTTGCTAGAGAGAGGAGCCAGTGTCTACCTAGGTGTGGAGAGACATGGTGAAGGCTTCAAATGCTCTAAGAATGCAAAATTGAACCACTGTGGGCTGGACTCCTCGGGATAGGTCTTACTGATGATGTGGAGTGAAAGCTTGGCTTTCCAGGAGAGCTAACACGTGTAGGCGACAGGAAACAGTGTGCATGTGACAAGCCTACTGTGAGCCAATTGTCAGGGGTTGGACTGATAAAATTTTGCTGAGTGAGCTACAAAGAGACCAGTACTGGTTGGTGCTGGGAATTCAAGAGCCTGGGCCTCATTCTATGTGTTTATGACTTTTTTTTAGACTTGAATTTTCCTGGTTTGTCACTCTCCTAAAAGTATAGGTAGAAGGCTGAGAATTTTGTTGGTGTGTACTTTATAGAAATGATAGTTTTGAAGTTTTCATTATATTCTCAAACAGGTCAATGACTCAGAGAAGGTCATGAATCACAGACAGATACCGCGAGAAGTATTCAAAGGCAAGAGAAGGTCATGAATCACAGACAGATACCATGAGAAGTATTCAAAGGCAAATTGTATTTTATGCCTATTCTTGGGGCAGGGTCTTGCAGACTGGTAGGGTGAAGTTGAGGAAGGGTAGGAGATGAAAGAGCCATGTTCTTTAAACATGGAGTATTATTGAACTTTCAGGCAAAAATGAAAGAAACGAGGAATGTAAAGAACAATAGACAGATTCTTTTCTTTCTTTCTCTCTCTCTCTCTTTTTTTTTTTTTTGAGGCAGACTCTCACTCTGTTGCCCAGGGTAGTGTTGTGGTATCACAGCTCACAGCAACCTCAAACTCCTGGGCTCAAGTAATCCTCCTGCCTTAGCCTCCCAAGTAGCTGGGACCACAGGTACGCACCACAACACTCAGGAAGTTTTTCTGTTTTTAGTAGAGATGGAGTCTCACTCCTGCTCAGGCTGGCCTCAAACTCCCAAGCTCCGGTGATCCATCTACCTCAGTCTCTTATAGTGCTGAGAGGTATAGGTGTGGGCCGTCATACCTGGCATAGGCAGATTGTTTTGAAGAAATAATTGACTAAATTTGGTGATGGGGTAGATTTTGGAGGTGAAATCTCCAAAGTCAAGTCCAACTATGATTTAACAAATTATTTATTAAGGACCTACTGTGTGTCAATTAAAGTTGGGGGCCAATGAGACATAATCCTTGACTTCTTAGAGTTTACTGTTTACTAGGGGAAACAGAGATTCCCCTCTATTTGTCAATAATCACCCAAATATATTACTGAAAATTATAATAATGCCACGAAGAAAAAGGGTAGAGAATTTTATGTACACAGACAATGGGGACTTGATTTGATGAGGGGTACGTAATGAAGTTATCTCACTAGCTCCTAATTCAACCACATTTCTGGGGAGTGGACATCTGTTGGTTATTTTAATTTAGCTTTACAAAAATATTTCCTCCAAAAACCAAGGCTTTAAAATTTTTTTTTTAAATGCTTGGCTAATCAGGGAAAAAATGCTTTTGGATAACTGGTACCATTATTTATGGTTGGTAAAAACAACAGTGTTTGATTAGACAGAGCTTCTAACTTTTCCTTTGATTAATGAAAATCTTCTTGGCAAGTACTTTTTATTATGCTGTTTTTACTAGGTCCAAAAGAGTCTACTCTCTGGACTCAATATGAGTCCTTTCAGATATCTCTTGTAATTATGTTGAATGTGTAATCTCAGGGTGCATCCATTTAGAAATCTTTAGTAGTCAATTGATGTATTTAAAATGGAACGGAATCAAGGTAGCTGAGTTTCTGATTTCCAAGATGCAGTGGCATTGTGGTTTTTTTTTAATATGTATGTGTGATCTCTCATGTTCCTTGGCATCTTTTCCCTGCCATGATTCTGTTCCTTAGCCTCATGTGTGCTTCATGGTTGTGACACGTTGTCACTGATACAAGACATCCTTTCATTTTCACTCAAGCTTCTGCCCTACTTCTTGCCAGAGACTACAGGTTCTGTAAGGCTGAAGGGCATTTAATCTTTTAATGTGCAGCTTGGTAAGTTAGTCAACTTCTTATCTGAATCATAAGAGAAAGTCCCCAAGATGAGAAATTGTAAAGGTTTGGTGACAATTCAATGGGAAAAGGATCAGAATTTTACAGGGAAGGGAGTATTTTAGCAATTCTGCTAAAGAATTAGTTAAACCTTCAGTTATAATAGAAGGCTAAGGGCTCTGTTAGGCTTTGTGAAGTATCCTGTCAGGAAAGCAGAACCTGAAGACATTTTGAGTGTGAAAATAGGAATTGTTAAATTTGGTCCTGTGATATTAGGGGAAAACGAAGGACCTGCGAGGCCGGGGGAGAGGAAGAAAGATTAATGATATGGACACTTTCTACCAAAAAGATATGTGAGGCTAAAAATGCTAGGTCTGTGACAGGTGCAGTGGGTCAACACCAGGTAGACAGCGGCAGGGAGAAGTGAGGGAGGGGCCTGTAACCAGGTTCGTCTGTTGGTATTGCTGTAATCACGGGTACTCGGTTAAGCCCAGGCTGCTGCAGGACCCACTGTTGTAGCCAGGTCTGGGCCAAAACACAGGTGTCACCTGCTCAGTTCCTTTCTAGTGCTCACACTTAGGCAGGGCAAGTCTGCATGCTGAGCACACAGCTCTCTGTCTAGCAGTGGTTATACCAAATTAGCTTGGTCTCACAGCTACTCAACCTGAGTATTATTTCCGTTGCAGCCCATGGGAGACCTCACTTGCCTTTAGCTTGATCTGGTTTCTGTTTTTCTCATGACACTTTGAGAGTCTTTGTAGAGCAAGGTTGGACCAAAAGCATGAAATGATGAAGTTATATACATGGATTTCCAAGCTGGCTAAAAAAGTTGCTTTATGGATAGTACATATGGCCTGTATAATTAACCTCTCTTCTTTTTGCTTCCTTCTGCCTTTATGCCTTGTGTCTGTAGTTGAATTTCAGTAATACAGGGTCATTTTAAAGATTAAGCTTAGACGAATGACATTTAGCATACATCTCTGCTATTTCTGGGGAAAATGGGTTTTTGCTATTATATCTTTCACTAGTATGAAAATTTTACATATCCCATTTATATTGTGAATACCATAACTTTATTGGTTTAGTCATTGATTAATTTATCCACTATCCATATTACTTTGTCCTTTTCTGGATGAGGCACTATGGTCCAAGAACTTGGCATTTCAAAGGGGAATGAGACACAAGGCACTTGGAAGATAGTAAAGGAGATGACAATCGATGGAAAAAACACTGTAAGTTGTGGAAGTAAAGAAAAACTTGCTACAGTGTTTAGAACAGGAATGAACGATTTCAAGTTTGCAGGGATTAGGAATGGCCAGCAAGTGAGGAATTCATGCAAAAGGTGACAAACAAACAGAAAATAATAAGTATTGGTGAGGATAAGGAGAAATGAGAACCCTTGTGCATTGTTGTGTGGGAATGTAATATAGTGCAGCCATTATGGAACCAGAATTTCCTCAAAAAATCAAAAATAGAATTACTGTATGATCCTACAAGTATATGTACTTCTAGATATATATCTAAAAGGATTTTTAATACTTTGATGGGGTGAGAAGCTCTGACCCACTGGGAGTTTTCCCATGCACATATTATTCACTTAGTCACTCACTCATTCATTTACTTACCAAACATGTATTGAATGCTTGCTATGTACTGGGCCCTGAGTTAGGTACAACAATTAATATAGTGCATTAGGCGCCCAATCTGTCAATTTCATCCTTGCTAAACATTCAGTTCCCTTCTCCCCTCTCCCCCACAAAGGCACTAAGCTTCTACAGTTCAGTATTCACAGTGGCTTCCTACTGACTCGAACAAACAGTAAGATTTGAGGTTGATGGGAGGTGGAGCTCGACAGCATGGTGATGAAATGGAGAGAGATGCATAATAGAATATGAGCTAGAATTGAACACTGCAGGCCAGTGCTCTCTAAAGATCATTGAAAGGAAAAAAGAAATTCCCATTTGAGGCTGCCAACCTCAGAGCTAAGTTATTTAGAATGGAAAAAGTTGGCAAAGTCAGATGTACTCAACCCAAGGAGCCAATGTTTTGTGCATATGATGGCAAATGTAGTTTGAGAACCACCACCATAAAAATGTGAGCAATGTTAATGAGTGAGAAGGGTGGAGAGCTGTAAAATTTGAGCTAAAAGGAAAGATGGGGCATGGGGAGGGAAGGGCCAGTGAGAGTGAGTGTGGTCTGGTTGTTTGGGTGAAGAAGGGACCCAGGAACATGAGTATCCTTGTCCAAGAAATGCTTAGCCCTTAGCTGAGCTCAGGTTTGGGGTGTGTGTGTGTGTGTTTAATATCATAGGAATTTTCATTCCATATATATTTTTTCAATATCTATTTACTGCTCTTTTCTGTACACCTGCAAACACTTTCTCCACTAATTTAAATATATTACTGAATATCAGCCACATACCAGGCACTGTGCTAGGCTCTTTTCCCACGTTTATTTAATTTCACATGCTCAGTAAATCCTGGGTTGGTATGATATCTGCTCCTCTGTCTGGTCAAAGGAGAGATGCGAACTTCTCCTCTATGTCTTTCCCTCTACCCTTCCTTCTAGTCTACCTTTGAGGTGTCTTCAATGAGGTGAGTTCTTTTACTTACCCCTGTCATCAGAGTTGCTCTAGCTTTCTTCTTGACTTTCTTCTTTTCTCTATTCCCTCTCCACCTGGCCATTCCCTTACATCCCCATGAGGCCTTCTCAGGCCTATTTCCTTGTAAAAATCTTTCTCTTGGGTTTTTTAGCTACAACTCTGTGTCTCTTTTCAGTCTTATTTAAATTCTCAAAAGGATGGCTTCTGCTCATTTCACATTCCTTCCACCCCATCATCTGCAGGGTTTGCCTTTACCCTTCTAATAAAACTCCTTGTTAAGAGTCCGCCTGGTCAGATCCAAATTCACCTTCTCAGTCCTTGTTTTGCTATAATTCCCTCCTGTATTTGTCATTATTGATCAGTCTTTTCTTGAAGCCTAGTTTTTAAAAGCTTTTTACTTACCAGTTTATTGGTTCTCCTAGAACTTTCTTGCTGTTCTTTTTCAGCTTCTTTTCTGCGATAGGCTCTTCCATGAACTTGTTGGTGGGGGTCAGCGCCTGTAGCTCAGCAGCTAGGGTGCCAGCCACATACACCAGAGCTGGCAGATTCAAATCCAGCCTGGGCCTGCCAAAAACCAATGACAACTATAACAAAATTAGCTGGGTGTTGAGGCGGGAGGCTGTAGTCTCCAGCCACTTGGGAGGCTGAGGCAAGAGAATCACTTAAGCCCAAGAGTTTGAGGTTGCTGTGAGCTGTGATGCCACAGCATTTCTACCCAGGGCCACAGCTTGAGACTCTGTCTCAAAAAAAAAAAATCATCGGTGGAGCCATCTGTGTTCCTCTGTTCTTCTCATTCTATGTGTTCTTTTTTTTTTTGAGACAGACTCTCAAGCTGTCACCTGGATAGAGTGGTGTCATCACTCACAGCAAACTCCAACTCTTGTGCTCAAGTGATCCTCTTGCCTCAGATTTTCCTTTTTTTTTAGTAGAGATGGGGTCTTGCTCTTGCTCAGGCTGGTCTCAAACCTGTGAGCTCAAGCAATCCACCTGCCTCAGCCTCCCAGAGTGCTAGGATTACAGGTGTGAGCCACCGCACTGGGCTCATTCTACATTGTACTTAAAGAGGAGTAGTGAATATTGAAGAATTCCATCCTCAAATTTCAGAATCAAGTTTACAAAAACTGGTATCCAGGATTGTATGGTAACAATGACATAAAAGTTGTTATGTGGTAATAAACAATGAAGTTGTTACCATTGTTATATGGTAACAATGACATAAAAGTTTTTCAACACCTGTTCTCTTGTGTTCATCCACTCATCTGCGTTTCAGATGCTCCAGCTGCTTTATGCTTTGGTTCCTAAAGACCTTTAGTGTGGTCTAGAATTGGAATAAGCATTGGTTTCCAGTGGTTCTAAATTAATTGTAAATTCCTGAGAAAACAAGTAAGTCTATTGGCAACCAGCTAATTTCTTCTTGCCATTTTCTAGGTAATATATTTGGTGTAGGGCAGTCTGTTTTCTAAAGAAGTTTGCAATAAAGAATTCCCCCTTAAGGTTAATATAATAGGCAACACCTTTTGCTGTAACAGATGGCAAAGGTAAAGAAAGATTAACTTTATGTTATGATTCATTATTTCAAAATATTAGCATACAGCGGACCTGCTGCTTCTCCTGAGTCTCACTGTTTAGAGGGGGAGTGCATGTTCTGCTTTTCTAATGTTAATGATGTTAATGAATTTAATCCTTTTTTTTTGTTTCAGGTCAAATTCAGATAATCGCCGCCAGGGTGGTAGAGAGAGATTGGCGAGTGCCGGTGATAAGGGAAGCCTGGCCATTGAGTCTGCCAAGGAGACTCGCTACTGCGCAGTGTGCAATGACTATGCCTCCGGCTACCACTACGGAGTCTGGTCCTGTGAGGGCTGTAAGGCCTTCTTCAAGAGAAGTATTCAAGGTAATAGTGTGTTGAAAACAACTTCTAATATTTTTGACCCTAAGAGCAAAGTAACTGAGGAAGGAACACATATGAGCAGCCTGCTCTGTCCACTAGTATCTTTGGTAGAAATGTGGAGAAAAGACAGGAGCTCAGGAGAATGAGTTGACAGATGCCAGGCAGCTGTGCTGAGTAATTGTTCTTCCTTCATTTGGCAAGAACTAGACAGTCTTGACAACTCTACAGGGGACGTCAGTAGTTGGGTCTCTAAGGAAGAAAGAAAGGTTGTCTATGCTCTGTTTGGGGGGTGGCAAATGGACATTCATGTTTTGCTTATGTGCTATGGTGTGATATTGATTGTCCATGCATAATTATCTCTCTGCCTTGGCCTTGCCCATGCAAATGTTCTGTCCTAATATTTGTCTTAAGACCAATCTAATGTGGCTTGTTCCCTTTTTCCTCTCTTCTGTATCTTTCTTGTCTCAATGGATGATATAACCTTTTGCTAAAATAAAAAGACTCAATGGCTGGTGACTTGTAATGTGGAAGGTGCCATCTGTACCAAACAGTTCCGAAGGATCCACCTGTAACATTCCCTTTTCCCACCTGCCTCCACCCTTGTTTTGTACATAGTTTACCAATTGCAGCTTCTCTTACAGATTTTCAGCTACATTTAATTTCTATGCTGGGAGACTTTCTCTTCTTGCAATTTGTAGGGATTCCCTGGTGAAACAGCAACCGTTTTTACTACCTAAAATATCTGTACTAAAAACCCTTTGTATGTCGTGAATAGAGAGGTCTGACCAAGTTTAGGCTAACTGAATTAATATTTTTTTATTTTTGGTCTTAAGTATGGGGCATTTTTTCCTCTTACTCTTTTATATTTTCAGCTTAAGGAAGGTTAGCATATAAATACTAAGAATATTTCGGACAGAGTTTTCATGTGATTCCCTCTATAGGGAATCAGATGTAAGTAACTTGAAAACCAGAGTCTGGTAAATTAACACACACTGATTCTCATAGACTTTTTGCTACAGATTGTCACTGCTCTGATGTGAGATAAAAGCTGGGGGATGGTACATACTATTTATTTTTCTTTCCATTGCCAGTGATATATTTTTTTAAAAGCTGTTTATATCTTAGTCAAGTAACATGTGAAATCAGTATGGTCCATTTTAAAAGTATTTTCTTTGACGCTTACTGTTTTCAACATCTTTTAGAACTCTGATGTGAGGCTTGAACTTTGTTTTTGTTGGTAGTTTTATAAAATGAATGAATGATGTTCTTAGTAATCTTTGCATGTTTGTACACATAAATTCTAAATATAAATGAATATATTTGTTATTAATTTACTAAATATATAATAAATAAATATACATAGTAAATAAAAATAAATAAATTATTAAGTTCATTCATTCAGACTAATTTTACTAGCTGATACTATCTTAATTCAGAAAAAAAGATGCTTGTATTTTGATTTAGGTTATGTAAGCCCTTAAAGGTCTCCTGACAACAATCTTAATTTGTGGTTTTTCTGTTAATTTGATATTTGTATCATCTAAAATACCATTATTTCCAATAAGCCTTTAATTTGATAGTGGAAAAACATCTGTCAGAGGTATGGTTAGTAGAGAGGAACTACATACGTGGACAAATTTACCTGTAACTGAATTTTCTCAGTCACAGTGATTTAGAGCAGTGGTTAGCAAGGATTTTCTGTTAAAGGCCAGGCGGTAATCATTTAGACTGTGCAAGCCATACAATTTCTGCTGTAGCTACTCAACCCAGACATTGGAGCTTGAAAGGAGCCATATTTGTTATGTGTATAAATGTTATGTGCTATTAAAACTTTATTTATAAAAACAAGTAACTGACTAGAACTGGCTTATGGACCATAATTTACTAGCCTTTGACTTAATAGTACTTTATTTTACCTAATTTAAATACATTATTTGTAGAAAGGAAATAGATGGTTTCTAAATCTAAAGTTTTGATTATTCATGTTTTATTGAGAACTTACTCTGTATCTGAGTAGGTGTTCTGAGAGAAATAAATAAATGTGTATATCAGACACAATCCATAGTCCCACAGAATTTATAATTTATTTGGGAAATTTATAGGGGGAAGTAACAATACTTGCTCTCATGATACACTTAGAGTAAGTCAGTATAGATAAATTGCTACCTTATGAAAAATATAAAGGAAACAATAGATAAATATAAGAAAAGAAAATATTAACAGCTAAATGTAAAATCATTGAGATTGAAAGTAGAAATTACCTTCTTCCAAAAAAAAGTAATGATATTCACACAAATTATTTTCATCACATTTGTTCAGAATTTAGGACCATACTACATAAATTTCAACATATTTTAGTATTGTTCTTAAGTATTAAAAACAGAAAACAGAATCAATGAAGAAAGTGTGAGATTATAAAAATAAATACTTTATTGGCATGGCATTATCTCAAATTCAAATATTTAAAATAATTTCTGCTTACTCTTTGATAGTTAGACCAATATATATCTCTTATCTCCATTTTATATACATAGGCCAAATAGTAGGATTTCACTGAAATTGTGCCAAATAAAAATGTGATTTCTACCTGGGTTCAGACTTCATATATATCATGGTGTGAAGTCACTTCTAAAAGATTTCTTAAACGGGATGAATATTGAGTCCAAAGTTCGGGAAGAAGCCTAGAAACAAGGTGGAGCTATTACCTTTTGGAGATAGAGTGGGACCTTAAAATTATTAAGTTCATTCATTCATTTATTCACTGAATACCTATATCAAGCAAAGCCCCATGCAAAGCTGGGGAGATGCAACAATAGGAAAATCTTGTCCTTACCTTCATAGAACCTATGAGGTATGGAGAGAGATGAACAAATAAACCAAAAATTAAATTATAGTGTAAAGATGGAAGTGAATGCAATGTATTATAGGAGTCAAACTTCACTTGGTCCTGGTAGGAGGTGATTCAGACTCTCAGAGTTTTCCTGATTGCATTTGGAGGATGAGTCAGGTAAGCCAGGTGAAGAAAGAGGGGAAGAGTGTTCACCCATATGCGTGAGTGCATGAGAGACAGGAGGAAACACAGAGTGTAGGGAGCTCTGTGCACAAAAATTAACAAAATTAATTTACTATCAGATTAAACAAGCACATTTGTGGGCCATGTTTTTAACCTTAGACTATGTAACAACAAAGTACCTACTTTCCTCTTTAAAGTCACTTTCATGATTTGTTCACACATTTCAAAGGAAAACGCCAGAGGCAGTTTAAGGATTCCTAGTCCTATTTCCTCATCATAGTTCTGAGAACTTGAAACTAAAAGTTTTTGCTGAGTGTCTGTGGCTCTTTATAAATCACACTGGCCCTCAAACACATTTAAGGACAGTGAAGGGTCTGACACGTAGGTGGGAAGTTCTGAAGATGCTGCAGCTCTCACGGTTTTTCTTGTCACTTAAGGAGAGAGGTAGAAATGCGTGTACATCAGATTATTCTAGTGTTCTAAGTGTTTTGGTTGAAGAGGAAAAGTGTTCGACTTGAAAGCAAACAGATTTTCATCCACCACTTAGTATACAAACTTGATTACTTAAGAGATTGAGTAATAGCTTCCAGGGGAATATATACATATATTTTAAAGCAAAGTGAATAATGCTATTTAAGTCAGAGGGGTGAAATTGGATAGTTTATGAATTTTTAAATCATTTCAGGCATAGAACTAGCGTTTCTTAAGATAAGTTTTAGACAGATCCTGGCATGAGTTGTATAAGCAGATCTGGCTGTGGGTTTATCAGCCTGGTATTGCCTTGGAGTATTATTCCAAGGGAAAAGGACTCTGCTGAGCTCACTGCCTCTCATTACTGTTATTATACATCATTATTTCAGAAGGTCATGGGGACAGTGGGCGTCTCAGGCTATCTACATGTCACTAGCTACATTGTTACTTCATATTCTGTCTGTAAGATGTTTACAGAAGTATCATTACATTACTTCCTACAGACATGGCCCAGGCAGGTGCTGGCTTTGGTTTTCTAAAACTAGAAGGACACGGTGTCAGTGTCAGGGTGAAGTCTTATTATGGTTCAATGCAGTGAGGACCTTACCTCCCACAAGGATAACTAAGAGTTTTATCCACTGGGCCTTAGAAAGCTCCAGGGTGAGATAGTCCAGCACCCTGGATAGCTCCTTAAATAGCTGCTGAGGATAGGCAGACATTTATTTCCTGAAGATCCTCAGGCCTCTTTAGCTGGCTTCATCTACTTTGTAAGTGATATTAAAATAGAAGCTGGTCCTTTGGTACTTGGGGACGCACTCCAGTTCACTCAAGATGGATTAATTTTCACACTTAGTTTCACATGGGCTCCATCAGTCACCTTCTGGTGTGATGTCTGCCTGGTGTCCGTGTCTGGAGAAGGTTGGAGACTGGGGTAGAAGTGGAGGCTGCTCTCTCTTCATGTAACTATTTTATCTCTGGGGTCTTTTCAAAGGCAAGATTGAGACGCTGACAATTTGCGCACACAGAACACTAAATGTTTGGTCTCCATATCTCCAGGTTTGTACCTCTATGGTCCAGTTTCCATGCAACAAAAAACAGGGAAGATCTTTTAGGTAAATTAATTATATCCTGTGGTCTTGAGCTTAAAACTCTCAACGTACTTATAATATTTCCTTTCTATGGCTTACAGCATTTGACATATTCTTATTCCTGTTTACTTCTCCACTTCACCGTACCCCGGCCATTTCAGCCTTCTTTCCTTTCCTCCAACACACCAATATGTCCCTTCCTGGAAGCCTCAGCAAATGAAGTTCCCTCCCTCCCTTTGCTTGGATTCCCTTTATTTGGCTAGCTTCAGATTTCTGCCAAAGTTACTTTCTCAGAGAGGTCTCCTCCAATTACCCTATCCGATGTACTCTAATAAACCATTGCTTCTGTTTTTTTAAAATACTCCCTAACCCTGTCTTATTTTTCTTCAAAGTCCTCAAATCCTTATGAAGTTTTCCCGTTTATTCATTGCTTATTATTTTTCTGTACCAGGTATCGCCTCCCTGCATTCCATCCCCAACCTGGATGTGAACTTAGAACTGATTTGCCGTAGCTCGTTGCTTTTAGTAGAACCCATTACTCCTAATGGGTACGACAAGGGGTCAAAATAATGATGGATTAAAGTTGCTGGAGGATCCTCAGAGAAGGAAGAAATTTCACTGGGTTAGGCTGGCCATGCAGGTGTTAATGCAAGTGGTTCATTTGACATAAGCATGGAAGAAATAGAGGGTTTTTCATAGGCAATAAGAAGTCTGGAAGAGAATTCCAGAGGTGTGACATAGCATTGAGAAGCTGAGTAAATCAGCCTTCAGGGTGCAGAGGGTATATTGTCCTCTGCCTCTGTTTCCCCCTTTCTGCTCTCTGAACAGAGGCATTTCCCAGGGTCTGCGATCTCTGCTTCTTTATCCTCCTCTTTTTTCCCCACTCAGTTTCTTAGGGAGTCTCCTCTATGTGTGGTATGGATGGAATTGTGCCCTCTAGAAAGAAACGTTGAAGTCCTACCCCACACCCCCGGTACCTGAGAATGTGGCCTTATTTGGAAATAAGGTCATTGCAGATGTAATTAGTCAAGAAGAGGCTGTTCTGGACTCAGGTGGACCCTTAATCCAGTGTGACTGCTGTCCTTGTAAGGGAAATTTACATACACTCAGAGAGGAGTGAGCCGCATGACGTTGGAGAGAGTGCAGTGAGGCGTCTCCACAACAGAGGACACCAGAGACTGCTGGAAACCCCCAGAAGCTGAGAAGAGGCAAGGAAGGCGTCTCCCTGCAGGCGTCAGAGGGCACTGACACTTATTTTAAGGCCCTTAGTTTTGGTGCTATGTTAAGGTGGGCCTAGAAAACTAATAAATATTTAGAGTCTAAGAGCTATTTCCGCCCCTCATCATCTGGTGCCTGTGTCACATTGTTTTCTCATCTCCCTCTGCCACCAGCTCCTCCTCCTGACTCTGTGCATCAGTTTCCTTCCTACTCTCAGGCATTCCTCTCCCCCAAGACCCCGGAGTTAGTTAAGTCCATCATTTCACTTTGCAGCCTTTGCCCCCCTCCTTTCCCACCGGAATTCTTGGGTAGTTCTGCTGAGTCTGTCTCTTAAATCTGTATCCCTCCAGTTTCCACATTACCCCTCACTGGGATCACTGCAACAATTTAGGCTTTCCATTTGAGTTTTCCATCATCTAAGCCAGGGGTGTCCAACCTATGCTCTGCAGGTTGTGTGCTCATTTTGTGAGGATTTTTTTTTGGCTTATCTGTGGTGTTGGATATCATGAAAAGTATGCAGAGATATTTTTTCTGTGCTAATCAGTTTGCATTAGTGTTTGCATATTTACCGTGTGGCCCCAAACAACTCTTATTCTTCCAACATGCAGCAGGAAAGAAAAAAGATTGGGCACCCCTGATTCTAAGCCATTTGCTTTATTTGTTATTCCTGTTGGTGAGCCATTCTGCACACTGCCTGCCTGTAATGTTCTTAAAGAAAATCACTAATCATGTCAACACTGTCCAGAATCCTTTAATGACTTCCATGGTCTGTGTTATAATTCTCAGACAACCATTCAGGGATTTCCCCAATCTTATTCCAGCCCATCGTTTTAGTCTTATAAAGTTACTGTTTCTACCTCTGAAGTAGGCACTCCAGAAAACTGGATTACTTGCTCTTCTACAAATATGACCACTACATTTCTTTGCTGGGAATTTCTTTCCATATTTAGCTGTAAAAATTTTTCCTATCCTACTCAGAAGTGACTATTATCACACTACTGATGTGGTAAGGAAGTTCTCCCTCTCCTGGGACCGCCCTCCATCTTCCTTTGTTCCTGCATTATATACACAGTATTCGTGTGTCTGGGTCCTCTCTTGTACTGACTGGGAGCTCCTCTAGGGAAAGGGCCAAATCAAGGCTTTGTTTTATCAGAGTCACTGAATGAATATATAAAAGAATGAAAGGAAGGTCATGATCAGTTGATGGGCTTTGCGCAACACAAAAACAACACTTTGTCAATTTGGGAGAGACAGGATAAGGGAGTCCTTAATGAAGATTAATCTGCCAGAGGCATGTAGGAGAAACCAGAGAAAGGGAAGAATGGAAGCATGAAGACTAATTTGGACAATATTCAACTAGCTTAGATCTTTTGGAAATATGGACTTTGTGGTATTTGATGAGGATGGCACTGAATCTGTAAATCAGTTTGGGTGGGATGGACATTTTAACTATGCTGATTCTGCTGACCCATGAGCACGGTATGTTTATCCATTTGTTTGTGTCTTTGGCAATTTGTTTTCTCAGTGTTTTGTAGTTCTCTTTGTAGAGCTCTTTCTCCTCCTTGGTTAAGTATATTCCAAGGTATTTTATTTTCTTTCTGGCTGTTACAAATGGTACTGAGTCATTTTTTTTTTTAATTAAGTCATTTGTATGTAGATCATACTTACACTTATGCCATTATGGGATTCAATGTGTTGATTATTTGTACAAATTGGAGTGCTTACATGTTACTAATCCACATAGCTTTCACCTCATTTACCCAATTATGGCATTAAGACATTTGTGTTCTATGCCTGATAGATCCAACTTGTACTTGCACTATGCTCCATAGGTGTGGTTCCCCCTACTAACCCTCCCTTTATCAACCCACCCCTCCTCCCTTTTCCTCTTCCTCCCCTTCCCTCCCCTTTCCTCCTTCATCCTAGGCTATAGTTGTGTTTCATTTTTCATATGCAAGTGTGAGTGATTATAAATTGGTTTCACATTACTATTGAGTACATTGGATTTTTTTTCCTTTCCTGAGATACTTTACTAAGAAGAATATTTTCCAGCTCCATCCATGTAAACATAAAAGAGGTAAAGTCTCCATTTTTTTTAATGCTGCATAGTATTCCATGGTATACATATACCACAATTTATCAATCCATTCATGATCCTGCAATTCCTCTTCTAGCGGTATATCCAAAGGACCAAAAATTACTTGACAATAAAGACATTTGCACCAGATTGTTCATTGTAGCTCAATTCATAATTGCCAAGTCATGGAAGAAGCCCAAGTGCCTATCAACCCATGAATGGTACTGGGTCTTTGATTTGATTCTCAGTTTGACTGTTATTAGTGAGTAAGAATACTGCTACTGATTTGTGTACATTGATTTTGTAATCTTAGACTTTGTTGAATTTATTTATCAATTGCAAGAGTCTCTTGGTGGAGTGTTTAGGGTTTTCTAGCTATAAGATAATATCATTGGCAAAAAGTGATAATTTGACATCCTCTTTCCCTATTTGGATACCCTTTATCCCTTTCTCTTTTCCTGATTGCTTTGGCTAGAACTTCCAGAACTATGTTGATTAGAAATGGTGTCAGTGGGCATCCTTGTCTGGTTCTACTTCTTAGTGGGAATGCTTTAAACTTTTTCTCATTTGATGTGATGTTGTCTGTGGCTTGTCTTACAGGCAGTCCCGGGGTTACAAATGAGATAGGTTGTTTAGGTTTGTTCTTAAGTTGAATATGTCTGTAAGTTGGAACAGGTACAATTACCTATTACCTGTAATAGCCTCTGTTCAGAAGTGTGAGTCATGTGCCAGTCAGATGTTTGTAAGATGGGGACTTAATGTCATCATCTCTGTTTATAAGTGTGAGTTGTATGTAAGTTGGATATTGGGAACTTAAGACTGCCTATAAATGTGTTTTATAATTTTGAGATATGTTCTTTCTATGCCTAATTTTTTGAAGGTTTTTATGATGAAAGGGTGCTAAATTTTGTTGAATGCTTTTTCTGCATCTATTGAGACAATAATATCTTAATTGTTTTGCTTCTGCTTATGTGGGTAATTTATTGATTTCTATATGTTGAACCATCCTTGCATCCCTGGAATGAAGCCCACGTGGTTATGGTGGATTATATTTTGATGTGCGGTTAAATTTGGTTTGCTAGTATTTTGTTGAGGATTTTTCCATCTATCTTCCATAAGGGATATTGTTCTGTAGTTTTCTTTCTTTCTTTTCTGTTTTTGTTTTTTTTGTTTTGCTGTATTCTTCCCTAACTTTGATATTAAGGTGATACTGGCTTTACAGACCGAGTTGGGAAGTATTCCTTTCTCCTCAATGTTATGGAATAATATCTGCGGCATGGGTGCCAGCTCTTCTTTGCAGGTCTGATAAAATTGGTCTGTGAATACATCTGGTTCAGAGATTTTTTTTTGTGGTTAGAAGCTTTTTTTATTACTACTTCAATCTTGTTGCTTGTTTTGGTCTGCTCAAGGGTTCTATTAATCTTTCTTTCCTATTGAATCTTGAGAACTGTACATTATTGATAATGGAGAAGTAACTCTCAAAACTTCCTCTTGATTCTCATAATAATGTGAAAGTTTTCTGGATCTTACCAAAACCTGGTAAGAAACACTCTTATTATCAAAAGTGTACTTTTAAGGTCCTTCCAAACAGGAAAATCACAAATTAGCCCAACCAGGTCCAAATGCTGCTCTCCAAGAGCTTATGATTTAAAAGAGAACTTGCTGCTACTCACACAGTAAGCTGTACAAATAGCAGACTGCAGAAACAAAGACAAGCACTTTTATGATGTTCAAACAACCCAGCTTTTTGGGGGTGTGTGTGGAAATTATTCATACTGAGAGAGCTTATAGCCTCCTTTTCCAACCCACAGCTTCCTAATCCTTCCATTATTTCTGCTTCTGTTCTTTACTCTGCATCTCATGTTAACATTCATGTTGTACAACAGAGAAATAAGACTTCTGAGGCTGCAGACAGAGTTTTAGTGTGTAGCATATGAATTATCATGTAATTTTCAAATGAAAGCATTTGCAGTGCAACTTTTTGAAAGAAAGGCATTGCCTTCCGGTACTTTGCTAGACTTGTGGCTCCTGCCTCTTATTAGAGAAAAAGAAAGACACACCATGAAAGTAGAAATCTGAAAACTTCATTCTGTGCAAGAATTACATCCCCATTGCCAATTTTAAGTGCTTGTTACTGGTTCGTGCAACAGTATGAAAACTGGAGGTGTTTGTACACCCTTGCATTTAAGGAAGGACTCAGAAAAGTAAAATCATCGTCTTTCTACCTGTGAAATGACAGTGGTTCTTCTCTCCCGCATCTCTCTTTGGCCGAGTCATCTTTATCTTGGAGATAATTAAGACAAAATGCCTCTGACAAATAAAATCAGTATAGAACCCCTATTTCTTGGCAGCTTTTGCGGACACAGCTGAAGCTTTCAGAGGTCTTTAAAAACCATGGCAACAAATGCCTTTGAAGGGTAAGCAAAGGTTCCAAATGTTTTTAATCGCTGGTGTTTTTTGTGCTACTACTTCAAGCATTCTTCCTCATTTTTTGTTCATCTGATTGAAATTAAATTTTCAATTTCCATACTAAGTGGTTCTGTCCTGGTCACCGAGTTGATTATTTCCATTAAAGTAGTAGAGTTTGTGACCATATATAGTGGTTAAGCTCATCAACAATTCCATTAGGAAGCCCCATTTATGAGTGGCAATAATTTCCCACAAAGATTGTAGATAGGTTTAAATGGGCACATTTTCAAAGGGCATTAACTAGCCCTCAAAATTATGTGCTGACACTATTCTTACAAAGCCTTCTCCTGGTGGTCTGTGACCTAATCCTTCCAAATTTCTCTCTTCTCCCCAGAAAACTGCTGTTGATAGCTTTATATCCTTTTTAAAGAGAATGGCCTGTTTTGCTGATAACTCACTCAGAGGAAAGTAGACTTTTAGATATTGGCTGCTGGTATCTGAACTGTGTATTCTGCTATTTCATTGCTAAGTATACAGGCTATAACCGGTTTGCTTAGCTTTTTGACTGAAAAAATAACACCATGCACGAAAACTCTATTTCATAAATCTACCATTCACTTTATAAAACTTTTCCTGGCTACTGTGTTAATTCTCCACTCATGGGTGAGTTAGAGGGCAGATTTGATTTTTTTTTTAATGAAAGATATGCCTTATTGGGGAAAAAAAAAGAGTATAGTAGAGAAAGTACTCCTATTATTTTCCCCATCTTTCCATCTTGCTTTAGCGGAAATGAAAAGAGATTTTAGTTTTTCAGTTGCTGAGAAATAAAGGAACAAAAGAAAAACAACTTAATTATGAAATTACTTTTTTTTCTGTAATAGGCACTTATTCTCTCTATTTTCTTTGAGAAAGAGTATATGGATTTTAAATTTTATCCAAATGAGCATCATCTTTGTCTGATTCATTTGGCAGTTTCAAAGTCATGTGTTAGGAAGTGTAGAGTGAATGAATAGAGAACTTCTAAATCATCACCCAGGGAGGGTGCCTAGATTATGTTTATAAAGGTGTTTTGGCGGGGGGAATTGATGGACCACTTTAGGGAATTTTATTAACTGTTGTGTATAATATTTTTCTCAAACATCATGGAAGATAAATTATAGTTCTTAAGATAATCAACATTCATAATTATTCTGTTGCTGCGATACTTCAGAGTTACTAATAAGGGATTTCATTTGAAAATGATTTAAAATTGTATTTTGCCACTACTGTTAACCGGTGGCATTATGATCTAGTCACTATGGAGATGATTATTTTCTTGATTTTATGTTTTGATTGTTAATGTACTGATTACTTTCTGCTCTAACAGGACCTGCAGAGCAGCCCCACCCTTGCTCTCTCTACTTTAATTGTTCTTTCTCTTTATTTCCCTCTTTTTAGCACCTGTGTATTCTGTACACACCCAGAGACTTCCCTGTTCAGGTTCATCACATCCTTGTGCCCAGGGACAGCTAATTTGCTGAGCTCAGGAACTTAATTCTTTCTGTATGTAACAGATAACCATTTTATTTTACCAGTGGAGAAATGCAATGATGTGTAATCCATAGACCCTGAGATCCAATTAAGGGTTCAGCGTCTACACATGTAGAAAGGTTGGCGTAATGCATGTTAAACCAAAGCAGAGTTAAATTCAGCACTATAAGAGGTGCCTCCAAGCAGGGCAAAGAGACAAAGAGGTATTTCAGAAGAAAATGTAATGAGTTCAGAGGAGGGAACAGCCACAGTGTGCTGGATTAAACCAGAAGATGTTATTGAGGAGATGGCATTTAAATTGCTGTCTGTCCAGGAAACCATGAAGAGTTCTACCTCACTGTGAGTGTCACGTGATGTATTGTTAGTGGCCGTATGCTCCATTTTGAATGTCCAGTACTGTGTAGCATTATGTAATATTTTGAGACTACATGTGTTAATCCAAAAATAAAAATGTGTGTTTTTAATGTATTCTGTATGTATATCTGTCCGCCTATCCTTAGCAATGAGTCTATTATGTATCCTGAGGTTGAATAATGCTTCATTCATTTCCAGGACGTTCAGTAACCTATTATTCTAATATACCTTTGAAGTTTAACATGGGAGTGATATTAATAAAATCTAGTGGTAGATTATTATCTATCCCTGCAGTGGTAGATAATGTAGCTATTATGGAGGTAAGTGTGTTTGACATTTTTTATTATGATGTGAAGGAAAATCATGGGTCCCAAGCTAAGATTCATTTAGGTAGGCTCAGCTTAGGCTCTATAATTTTTATGTTTGCAACTTTCTTGATACTTTCTCTGTTTTTAATTCTATGAGATATTTATGAAAGGACGTTTTAAAAAATGGCTAGAGACTTCTGCTTTTGAGAGTTGACATGATTTTTTTCCCCACAGCATGAACAATTAGTAGATGATAAACTTAGATACACTCTTTAATATTTAAAATTGTGGCAGTAAAACTGATCTCGGAGAAGGAAGAAAATGGTTTGTCCAGCTTTTATTAGTTACATACGGCATGTTTGAAAGATTTCAATTTCTCTCTGCTCTGTTCTCCCTGTATTATACTTTGTCTTAAGGATGGTTTTCTTGATGCAGTTGGTCTACACACATGAGATAATAGTAACAAATGAATCCAGATCACAGAAAATGAACATCTTTCACCCTACCACCTGCTCTGAGTGTATTCATCCTGACTCTTGTAAATACAGGGGAGGAAATGGAAGAAAAAGGTATGGGCTACCACAATTTGGGGGATGATGCACCCTTCTTTTTTGATTTTGTTCCCATATTTTCTGAACCAAGTATTTTGTATTTTGCCACTATCAATACATGCAGTTAAAATACAGTATTAAGAAAAATAATCCTGGCTTGGCGCCTGTGGCTCAACAGGCTAAGGCTCCAGCCACGTACACCTGAGCTGGCAGGTTCGAATCCAGCCCAGACCCACCAAACAACAATGATGGCTGCAACCAAAAAGTGGCTGGGCGTTGTGGCAGGCGCCTGTAGTCCCAGCTACTTGGGAGGCAGAGGCAAGAGACTCGCTTGAGCCCAGGAATTGGAGGTTGCTGTGAGCTGTGATGCCACAGCACTCTATCCAGGGTGACAGCTTGAGGCTCTGTCTCAA
>CAUYON010142831.1:0-10020 GCA_963573935.1 Arctocebus calabarensis | reverse complement strand
ACAGGGCTCCTCACACCCGTGCACGCACGGTGGGCAGACCTAGGCCCACAGGGCTCCTCACACCCGTGCACGCATGCTGGGCAGACCTGGGCCCACAGGGCTCCTCACACCCGTGCACGCATGCTGGGCAGACCTGGGCCCACAGGGCTCCTCACACCCGTGCACGCACGGTGGGCAGACCTGGGCCCACAGGGCTCCTCACACCCATGCACGCACACTGGGCAGACTTGGACCCCACAGGGCTCCTCACACCCGTGCACGCACGGTGGGCAGACCTGGGCCCACAGGGCTCCTCACCCCAGGCTGTGACTGTATTTCCTGGCAGCTTGGCTGTCCAAGAAGTCACCGAATGTCGGCATCTCCACGGAGAGGTGGCTAAGGGAGCCCAGTCCCGTGTTTGCCCCACTGTGCCAACCCTGGGCCCGGGAGAGAAATACAGGAGGGGCTCTAGAGAGGAGCACAGGGGAAAGCGAAGGGAGGTGTCTCTGCTCTCCGCACCCCTAGGAGCTCCAGGCCGTCCCCTCACCTCCCGCCTTATCGAGCAAGGCCAGCCCCCGCGCTGCCCGTCCCCGCCAGGAGATCCAGGTTCCTGTCTCCTGGGTGAGTGACCTCAGGTGCGTCCTCGCCTCATCTCTGTGAAACGCTGGAGGAGCACCGGTGACACTCACAGCCTGATGCCTCGAGGCCGGCTTGAAGGGTTTGAGTGAAATAAGGTAACAAATGCCTTCCCAGGATGGAGGGCTCAGGCCAAACACCGAGCAACCCCCCTTCTCCCTGGTGAGCGCCGTCAAGAACAACTCCACGCTGCCTGTCTGGTCCCACCGACGCTCTCAGCCTACATCGTGGTCCCCAAGCCTGCACCTCAGAGTCCGCACCTCCCCGACCCCCAAATGATCTGCTGGTCTGGTTTACTCTGCTCTGACTGCTCCGTGCAAACCAACCCCTGCTCCCTCCATCACCCCTTACTTGGTATCATTTTAATTCAAAGCACTTTTTTTGTTGTTGTTTTGCAGTTTTTGGCCAGGGCCGGGCCTGAACCCACCACCTCCGGTATATGGGGCCGGCACCCTACTCCTTGAACCACAGCCGCCGCCCCAAAGCACATTTTTGTCAAAGACACCATCAGATGTCATCAGATCCAGGTGTTTGCTTATTGTCTGTCTCTCTTTCCCCAAATGGCAGGAGTAAGGTCTGCAGTGACTGCTGCACACAGTAAATGCTCAACAAATACTTGCCGACCAAGTGACAGCACAAATGTGCCACCTTCCTGTCTCAGCTCCCACAGCCGCGTCTGCCTGCCCTCTCTTTTCCCCTTCAATCCCTGATCATCACCCTGCAGGTCTCAAGCCACCTTGCTCTACCACCTACAGGACCAGAGGTTCAAGTGGCTTACTTCCCTACAGATCAAGGTGGTAGCGGAGTGCTAGGTCACACTCAGGACGCCAGCCTCAGGGCTAAAAGATCACACACACAAAGAAAACCAAACACCATGTGCATAACTGTGTGGAGGAAAAAAATCTCCTTCTCAAAGCCTCCAGCCCACAGAACTCCACTTGTCCCTTCCGGGTACGACAGATGCTTAGTGACAGCCGAGATCTGTCTTGCAGAAGCAGGAATCAGAGAGTATTTCTGGCCCAATTAAGCTTTAGTGCGTGACAAGTAGGAAATGCAGCCTTATCTCTTTCTGCTGGTAATATGGGAAACACATGGCTTTGCGTGTGTCTGTGACATCCTGCTTGGCTTCGTGCAGGTGCCTCGTACCTGGGGCAAGTTGCATACGTGGGTAACAAAGGTACAGGGCGTGATAGGGGGTGTCTCTAAAATGATGTGCTCAACTATCATGTTGACTGGTGGCATCAGTCTTGGGCAATATATACAAATATTGTTTTACAAATTATCAAAATTAAAAAATCAAGAAATGAACTCCATTTCAAAGGTGCAGTGACTCTTCTCTTTGCTATTCTTATTCTTTGCAAACAAGGCTGCCAATAATAAGGTTTTAGTCTTTATTCTTCCGGGCGTGGCAGATTGTACAGTCAGTTTTTGCAGGAAGCCAGATTTGAGACATGATCTCTGATTTGACACAAGATGGGTAGATAGATGGAAAGTTAGACAGTCTAAGTACAAGCATCAGAAGAACTCTTAAACAGAGTGTGTCTACTCCAACACAGGTGGTGCATTGGAAACTAGCCCTGCTCGGTGCAGTGAATGTGTCTGACTCACCTTGGAAAACAGACCTCGAGCAAGCAGCTTGTGCCCAGGGCAGAGACGCTCCCATCCTCCCTGTCCTGGCTGGATCCCACCCTGCCCTACTCACTGGGAGGCCTGTCATTGAGTTTCCAGGTCCCTGGCTCAGGGAACCCTGCTGTCCCACCCCACACTACTTGCTGCCTCTGCCTCTACTGTGAAAAGCCCCCTCCCCAAGGAGGGTCAAAGGCCTATCCCTGTGCCAGCAGCCCCTTGCCTTCGTGTGGGCACAGGCCTGGTGTGGCCCAGGTCCCTCTGCCTCTTGGCCTCTCTGTGAGAATACAGGAAAATGGACTATTGTAGTTAGGAGCGTCTCAATGCAAGGGAGGTGAGAGGTTGGTACATGAGGGGGCGGAGGCGGTGAGAATCTGTAAATAACTTGGTCACTTATTTAAGCTCCATGTAGCACTTAGTATGTACCTTATGTTATTTTCTAAAACCCCAGTGCCTGGCAAAAGGCAAGCGCCCAGGAGAAGCTGGGGCTGAGTTTGGGGGAGGTCAGGTTGGTGAGAGGCCGTCAGAGTCTGAGTACAGCAGTACTAGTTAGCAGTTAAGTGCTTCCTTTGTGCTTTGCAGACTTCCAGGGACTGAACACTTAGTGAGAGAAGCATCGACAGCACTGTGTTCAGATGGGAAACCAAGTCTCAGAGGGGTTCAGCAACATTCCCAAGGTCACACAGCTTGTGACACAATCAGTGGTCAAACTCACAATGGGCCTGAGATCTTGACCACCTTGTGCAAATCCTCTTCCTTCCCACCCCTCCTCTCAGAAAGAGCAAACAGGAAGAGGACAAGGACCTTCTGGTCAGCAGCCTGATCAGTCCCCAGGGGAGCTTCAAGGGGATGTGATTCCAGTGGGGCCTCAGGGAAACAACTCTAGAACAGAGGCTTATTTTACTGTCCAACAGACAGCAGAACCAACCAAGACTGCTGATCAGCCACTGTGTACCAGTCCAGCTGTACCTATGGGTAAAATGTTGAAATACATCCATCCAGGCCCCATCACCCTGACCGCTCAGGACCCCCCAGGGGAACCCAGGAGCTTCCCCTGGTCCCACATTCAAGGGCCTCTAGAACCTCGCTTCAGGTCATTGGCTGTGCTTGGTTAGGACTTGGTCCCAGGTATACCAGTTTTTCATTATTTTGAAATTCTCCTTTGGGTCCAGCCCTCTCATGCAAACTTCTACTAAGGGTGTCCCACATGCAGCCCACAGGCTGCACGTAGATTATTTGAGGACTGTTTTGTTTCTCTGTGATGTTGGATATCAGGAAAAGTATGTGTGGACCTCTTTTTGGCTCGTCAACTTTTGTTAGTGTTCGTGTATTTATTTACCGTGTGGCCCAAAGCAACTCTTCCTCCTCCACTGTGCAGCAGAAAAGAAAAAAGGTTGGATACTCATGCTTCCAAAAGCAGCACCTGGGTCCCGGATAAGGCAGTTCTCCTTAAGCCACCCATGGTGGAAGCTGCATCTGGGCTCGGGATGTGTGGGCATAGAAGGGACGGTCCCCAAAGCAGGGGACTCACTGAAGCAGCTGTCGCTCATTGACCCCTGTGTCTAGTCCAGGCAGCACCCAGGCATGCCTGAAACAAGCTAAGGGACCCCATGAGCCAGACTGGAAGGAAAGGTGGCGAGGTGGGGAGTTCTACAGTGGCCACAAGGGACCAAAAGGTCAAGAGTCAAAGCTGCCTATGTCCTGGTGTGAGGCCAGAGAGCAGAAGCTAGAAGAGTAAGAACCATCTGGGCGGGGACCTGAGAGGTAGGTGGGAGCGTGCAGTTCCATGCGGAATTGAAGGTGTGGCTGTTACACGAGTGCCTGAGGCCTGTCTCCCAACAGTGCTGGTACCTGGCTTGCAGGCTCTAACATACAGGTAGACCTGGGGCGCCCCGAAAAGCTACAAGGAGAGTGGTGTGACTGAGGGAAAGGACAAAACTTTGCTATCGGCATGGCCTCACGGTCTGTGCTCCACCCCAAAGCCCCCCAGCCTGTATACTGAATGTGCTTCCCGTCCCCACATTCTGAGTCGAAATGCCATCAGATTTTATGACCCAGAGCACATAAAAAGGACAAAGCCCTGTAGACTCCTCTCCGCTCGATTCCATCCTCCCAAGCCTGCTGTTCGCCTCACAGTGTCACATTGTGTTAGCACGCAGCTCAATGGATTGTTTATTACAGCTGGAATTAAATAACTGAAAGATGGATCCAGTGGCTGAGAGAAAACAGACGCTTAATGGAAGGAAGTAACAGAGTCAATGTGATTCTAGAATTGCAGGATGTACTGAAGTGCCCAGCAGGGCCTGGTGTCGACATCCCTGTCATATTTTCTCTCTAAGCCTTCCTGGCCCCCAGTCTTTGCCCACAAGGGTGTTTCAGGTGACTCAGCCCTCAGCGTGGGCAGCCCCAGGTAGGAGAGGCAGTGAGCTGAGTCAGGATTGGGTCAGGGGCTACCACACAGCTCAGGGAAGATCAAACCTAGAGTTTCCATCCCATATCATCAAAGCATCGCTGAGGGGATTATCCTCAGGGGGTTGCTTTCTTTTTTTCCTCTTGCCCTGAGGTTCTAAGGGCAACCAATCCTGCTGAAAGAGATTCTAAGTTATGGCCTGGGCTCCTCTAGACTGGAGTGTTGCCAGGACTTACAGAGCAGTAGGGAGACAGAGTGTGAGATCTTGGACGCTGGTAACTACAGGGCAGCTGGAGGGGCAGGACCTGGACCGGACCTACCGGGACAAACGAGCTCAGGCGCTCCACATGGAAGGCCCGCAAGCATGTTCCATGGGCCACCACACAAGAGCCAGGTTGGAGGCCCCGGCTACATTTCCAGCCCCTCTGTGTGCCCTTCTTGTCTCATTCATTGCATTCAAGCTCTCACATTTCCTGCCATGCACCTTGCACATGCCTTTCTGCTGCTGAGAATGCTCTCCCCTCCTACCTGGCTAGCCTCTGCTCTTCCTTCAACCCTCACCTTCAAAATCATTTCCTCACCCTTTCACACCTGCTGAGGTCCCCTTTAAATATTCTCATGCCACCCTGAGCAAAGCAAGAACCTGTCTCCACTAAAAATAGAAAAATTAGCTGGGCATTGTGGTGGGCACCTGTAGTCCCAGCTACTTAGGAGGCTGAGGCAAGAGGATCACTTGAACCCAGGAGTCTGAGGTTGCTGTGAGCTAGGCTAAGGCGATAGCACTCTAGCTTAAGTGACAGAGCAAGACTGTCTCAAACAAACAAACAACAACGACAACAACAATAAAACCACTGTCACGGTACAAAGCAGATTCACCATGCATTGGTTACCACTTCAACTCGTTCCATCTTGAGCTACAATTTCTACCACTTGCATAAATCTAGTTACTAGAACACTCACACAACATGGTAAGTGCAGCAACTTTATCATTCATACATAGGCAGCAAGGAACAGTAGAAGCCTAGGATTCATGGTAAACCAGTCTCCTGAGACTCTGGAAAGCTAAGGGTGAATGGGATCTTGTCTATGAGTGCCCCACATGCACGGCAGTGGAGGGGCCCTGGAAAACTTAGTCCACCTGGGTCCTATATCCTCCTGGCAGCCTGATTTGCTGGGCTAGAGCTTTGTAGGACATCCTGTTCTGGGAAGGATGGGAACAGAGCCTGGGCTGTTCTGGCCTTTTTAATCTCAGGATGTTACATTCCCAGCACAATTTACAGTTATTCCTGAAAGCTACAAATAAGAAAGGGCAGAGAACTGGATAGATCAAAGGCTACCAGAAGAGCTGCCCTGCGTAAAGCCATTAGGATCTTCATGGCACTGGCCACCACTATGATGTTATGTTTACAATCTCTCTGCTCTGATGCCTGTAAGCTCCCCCAGAGACCAGGACCAGCTTGTCTTATTCTCCACTATATCCCCAATGCCCATAGAAGTTCCTGGCGTTAAAAAATGAATGACGTGAGTCTAATTGTTGGAGTTAGCAAGGTCTCAAGAGAAGGACTGAGCTCAATGACAGGGCGTCCAGGGGGCAGCAGGACTCTAGTCTCAGGGAGGTAGGACCTGTCATAAATAGGGAAGGATGAAACTCCACAGGAAGAGGGTTTGTGCCTTGAAAACAAGATGAAGCTCATGTATGAGAAATGGGCCCCCAATCAGGGTTGACAATAACCTGGTGCTGAGTCACAGAACACTGGGCCAGGTCTACCTAAATCCTTTCTGCTTGGGTTCAGTGGTTGATGCAGGGACTGAGGGCAGGGCTGAGTCTACACAGGAAAGCAAGGAAGAAGAGAAAGTGCCTCCATTGACTTCAGGTGAGTCAAAGGAGAAACAAAGAGTTGGGGAAGGAAAGTCCTAACAGAGAATTTGCAAGAGAAAGAAATAAAGGGTATGCAAATTGAAAAGAAAGAAATCCAATTACACTTGGTTACAGATGATATGACCTTAACTTTGGAAAAAACTAAAAATTCCACCAAAAAACGGTTAGAACTGATGGGTGAATTAAGTAAAGTTGCAGGATACAAAAATCAGTAACATTTGTGTATGCCAACAATCCACAATCTGAGAAAGAAACCAAGAAGTAATCTTATTTACAAAAATATAAACTGCATACAAATAAATTTAACCCACAAAAATATAAACTGCATACAAATAAATTTAACCAAAGAAATGAAAGCCCTCTGTTAGAAAAACTACAAAACACTGCTGAAAGATATTGAAGAGGATGTAAAAACTGGGAGATAGTCCATGTTCATGGACTGGAAGAATTAACATTGTTAAAATTTTACATAACCCAAAGTAATATACAGATTCAAAGTAATCCCTATTAAAATACCAATGCCATTCTTCACAGATATAGAAAAAAACAATTACAAAATTAGTATGGAAACACAAAGACCCCCAAACCCAATGTAATCCTGAGCAAAAGGAACAAAATAGGAAGCATCACAATACTTGACTTCAAAGTAGACTACAAATCTACAATAACAAAAATAGCCTGGTATGGCTCAGCGCCTGTGGCTCAATGGGCAAAGGCTCCAGCCATGTACACCTGAGCTGGCGGGTTCAAATCCAGCCTAGGCCCACCAAACAACAATGACGGCTGCAACCAAAAAATATCTGGGCGTTGTGGCTGGCGCCTGTAGTCCCAGCTACTTGGGAGGCAGAGGCAGGAGACTTGCTTGAGACCAGGAATTGGAGGTTGCTGTGAGCTGTGATGCCACAGCACTCTATCCAGGGTGACAGCTTGAGGCTCTGTCTCAAAAAAAAAAAAAAAATAGCCTGGTACCAGCATGAAAACGGACACAAGGACCAATGCAACGGATTAGCAAACACAGAAACAAATCCACACATATATAACCGATTTCCTTTTAACAAAGTCACCAAGAACATACGTTAGAGAAAGGACAGTCTCTTCAATAAATGGGGCTGGGGAAACTGCATATCCATATGCAGAAGAATGAAATTAGACCCTATCTCTCACCACAAACAAAAAATCAAATTTAAATGGATGAAAGACTTAAATCTAAGCTCTGAAACCAAGAAACTACTATATGAAAACACTGGGAAAACACTTTAGGACATTATTCTAGACAAAAATGTATGAGGTAAGACCTCAAAAGCACAGGTTAGCTGGGTGTAGTGGTACATGCCTATAGTCCCAGCTACTCAGTACACTGAAACGGGAGAATGCGTTAAGCCCAGGAGTTCAAAACTACAGTGAGCGGGCAGTGCCTGTGGCTCAGTGGGTAGGGCACTGGCCCCATATACTGAGGGTGGTGGGTTTAAACCTGGCCCCAGCCAAACTGCAACAAAAAAATAGCCAGGGATTGTGGTAGGTGCCTGTAGTCCCAGCTACTCAGGAGGCTGAGGCAAGAGAATCACCCAAGCCGAAGAGCTGGAGGTTGCTGCGAGCTGTGATGCCACAGCACTCTACCGAGTGACAAAGTGAGACTCTGTCTCTAAAAAAAAGAAAGCTACAGTGAGCTAGGATTACACCATTGTACTATTCTCTAAATAAAAAAAAAATTAAAACTAAATAATCTTTTTTTTTTTTTTGTGACAGAGCCTCAAGCTGTCACCCTGGATAGAGTGCCATGGAATCACAGCTCACAGCAACCTCCAACTCCTGGGCTCAAGCGAGTCTCTTGCCTCTGCCTACAAGTAGCTGGGACCACAGGCGCCCGCCACAACACCCGGATATTTTTTGGTTGTAGCCGTCATTGTTGTTCGGTGGGCCAGGCTAGATTTGAACCCGCCAGCTCAGGTGTATGTAGCTGGCACCTTAGCTGCTTGAGCCACAGGTGCCAAGCCTAAAATTAAATAAATAATCTCTTTTAAAAGCACAGGAAACGGCTCAGCGCCTGTGGCTCAACGAGCTAAGGCACCAGCCACGTACACCTGAGCTGGCGGGTTCAAATCCAGCCTGGGCCCACAAAACAAAAACGGCTGCAACCAAAGAAAAAATGGCTGGGCATTGTGGTGGGCGCCTATAGTCCCAGCTACTTGGGAGGTGGAGGCAAGAGACTCGCTTGAGCCCAGGAATTGGAGGTTGCTATGAGCTGTGATGCTTCAGCACTCTATCAGGGGTGACAGCTTGAGGCTCTGTCTCAAAAAAAGAAAAAAACACAGGAAACAAAAGCAAAAACAGACAAATGAGATTACATCAAGCTAAAAATCTTCTACACAGCAAAGGAAATAATAAACAAAGTGAAGAGACAGACAACCTGCAGAATGGGGGAATATATTTGCAATCTATCCATCCAGCAGCAGATTAATAACCAAAATATATAAGGAACCCAAATAATTCAATAACAAAAACAAAATCCCATTAGTAATAGACATTTCTCACAAGAAGACATACAAAAATGGCCAACAGATACATTAAAAAATGTCCAATATCACTGATTATCAGGGGAATGAAAATTGAACCATGATAAGATTTTATCGCACACCAGTTAAAATGGCTTTTATCAAAAAGACAAAAAATAATAGATGCTGCTGAGGATGCAGAGAAAGGGGGACTCTCGTACACTGTTAGGCAGAACGTTAAATTAGTACAGTACAGTCATTAGGGAAAACAATAAGGAGGGTCTTCAAAAAACTAAACGTAGAGGTGCCATATGATCCAGTAATCACACAGTTAGGTATATATACAAAAGAAAAGAAATAAATAGGTCTTTCTCCCATGTTTATTGCAGCACTATTCACAATAGCCAAGATACAGAATCAACCTAAGTGTTCATCAACAAATGAATGGATGGGGGAGGGGCAAGATGGCTGACTAGAGAGAGGCTCCTAACCAAGGAGAAGGATAACATCCAGAAAATGCCTAATTGAGCTGAACACTGGGAACCCAGTCAAGAGAGAAGTGATAGCTACAGATCACCTCTGCTGAGGCAAGCTGCAACTCCAAGAAAGCAAGCTTCAGGTACAAAACTCATCTGAAAGGAAGAGTATCCATCCCCTCCCCCAAGAAAGCTGTGGTCCTTTTTGCTTTCTGTTTCCTTTCTTTTTTTCTCTTTATCCACTCCTGCAGGCTTTCTACAGACGAACAGTGGACTGTGGACCTCTTGTCTCACCCCACAGGAAAGTGCTGTGGGAAGTGGGGATTATTCCCCCACTGTGATTCTGAACACTCTCTCGCTAGGCAAAAAATTTGAACTAAAGTTTTCCCAACCATTCTGAACTTCCAGTATGCCCTTCCCCCCCCCTTGCCTGATGAACCAGAAGCCTAACCCCTGCTGAGACTGTGGGAGAAGGTTCTTGAGCAGCACCTCCACTCTCTGTCTTCTAGACCAAGTGCCTCA
>CAUYON010142829.1:0-46167 GCA_963573935.1 Arctocebus calabarensis | reverse complement strand
TGGCTTCCACTGGGACCAAGAATTTCAAACACTTTCACAATGTTATCATGGTCAAGTCTTCTAATAATTTTGATTTCACGTAGAGCATGTTTGACACTCTGGGGATCAGTTAGGACAATTTTCTTGATGGCAACTCTTTTGTCACAGTCATTGTCTACAGCAGAAAAAACCAAGCCATTGCCTCCACAACCCACTGGTTTTAAGTCCATATACTTAGAGCCCAGATCAAAACCATGAATGTTCATGAGACTTTCAAATTTCTCTGCCATTTTGAAACCCTTACTATTGCCTTTTCTTTTCGAATTGTTGAACTTGTGTAAACAAGGAAGAAAACTGGCATCAAAAGGAAAGATCTTTCAAAAAGGGAGAAGAAAAATAATTATGCTTCCACAGCAAGATGATTTCTTGATGTTCATTGCATACGCCAACCAGGCCCTGTGAGTTCCCCTTAGATTTTAAGCTCAAAAAGCTCTACTCATATTGAGAATTAAAAAGATTGCAGTACTCATAGTTCAAGAAAGGGGCAGCCACTCTGCAGACATTTAAAGAAAACACTCAAGAAACTCAAATGGAATGAAATGACATACTATGCACTCAGATTTACTGTGCTAATCTGATTTAATATTTAACAAAAATGTGAATAAATATGCACACAGCAGGCTTCTACAAACATTCTCCTCACAGTGCAGATGCATTCAGTGTTGGCCTGGTCCTGAGCAGCATCCTTCTAAGGTGCTGGGAAGCTCTATTTCCGTTTGCTTCTCTTCTTCCTTTGTGGCTGTATATTTCAACAGGAAGCCCTGGCTGCTGTTGGTTAACAGAAGATGTCTTTTGTTAGTGATCAGGTGGCTCCAGCTCGCCACAATCACAATCAAAGCTACCGTCCATCTTACTCAGCTACAACGGGACTTCTCCGACTCATCGAGAGAGTGGGGGGCCCGCGGACAGCCCCCAGTGTCGGCTCAGGTCTCTGGCTGTGCTGGCAGCAGCGGCGTCTCCGAGGTTCTCGCTTTGCTGCAGTCGCTGCCATGTCAGTTATCTGGATCTTTAATTTTCTTTGTTTATTTTCCATTTCAACCACTTTATCTGTGAATCTTTTAGTTCTTTTTTTGGGGGGGGGAGGGTCATTTTTATTTTCTTATTTATTTTCTTGCCTCTCCTCTTAAAATTTCATTTCGGTTTGTTCTACATTGGGAATTTGTAATATAGCCTTCCCGAGTTTCATCTTTTCTTTCCCGAGTTCAATAAATCACCATGTCAATCAGTTTATGTATTTATCTATTACTTTGTTCATTTCTGTTCTTGGTTTTTGAATTTCTGATTCAAGGTGGTTTTAGCACTTCCAAATGTTTGTCTGTCTTAGGCCTAGACTAAGGTAGAGAAATACCAGTTAACTCCTGGCAAATTTCTGGGCCACAAGCCCTCAACAAAATGCAGTAAGTCTGGTTCACTCCCAAGATAGATAGGAAAGCACTCACTGACTTCTTGCTTATCTAAGTCCCCTGAGAAACGGACCAGGAAGTACCAACTGTCCCCAGGCTGAACTTTAAGAAATACCAGACAGAGAAAGTACTCAAACAAAGATGTATGACTAACTAACTGCAAAATTCTACTTCTGTCCAATGCTTGCTAACCTACCTGAATGCACCTGGGCAGCCTGCGTGCCAACCAGAATGCAGACCAAGCCTTAAAAACCTGATCCCGTAAGCACTCGGGGCTGCTCTCAAAAACCCCATGTTGGGACACTGAGGCAGTCACACTCTTCATAAAAAGACTTGTCTTTAAATTTGACTTGTCTAGCGATACAGTCTTTGAGAGGCTCCTGGGCATAACCTTTGAAGATACCAATTACATTTGAGATTTTGTTTTGAGGTTGCTTTGTGGTTGTTTTTTGTGAAGAATTTTACCAGCTAAATACTTTTCTTTTTTTTCAGATAGAGTCTCATTTTACTGCCCTTGGTAGAAGCTGTGGCATCACAGCTCACAGCAACCTCAAGCTCCTGGGCTCAAGCGATTCTCTTGCCTCAACCTCCTGAATAGCTGGGAATGCAGGAGCCCACCACAACACTAAGCTTTTTTAGAGGCTGGGTCTCACTCTTCCTCAGGCTGGTCTTGAACTCGGGCAATCTACCCACCTCAGCTTCCCAGAGTGCTAGAATTACAGGTGTGAGCCACCGTGCCTGGCCTTTAGCAAAGATACTTTGATCTTCATTTATCCCTTTTAGAGTAGCTTTGTGTGGATTTAGGATATTTCATTTCCTTTCATGGCATTTAATGAATGTAGAATAATCTACCATTCCTAATTCAAAATCACCCTCTTCTGTCAGTGTAGTGAAATACACTTCCGTTAAGATGGCTTTTTTTTTTTTTTTAAGTTGTGGGGAGGATGAGTTTTTGATGTCCTTTTTATTACTTACCTATTCTAATTTCAAAATGTCCTACTCAATTTGTTTGTTTGTTTCTTCCTTGAAGATTTTTTTTTTTTTAAAAGATGAGGTTTGGCCATGTTACCCCAGCTGTACTCAAAATCCTAGACTCAGGTGACCCTCCCATGTCAGCCTCCCAAGTAGCTGGAACATAGGCACTTGTTACTGCACCAAGCTTCCGTTTTTTTCAGTCAGGCTTCTTTCTTGCTATTGAGTTGAATTCCTTCTTTCTGTGATTTTATACTGCCACTCAGCTGATGAGGATGAAGTGTTGTTGCCAAAACTGTTTCACACATTAGGACTCAGAGGCACAGAGAGGTTTAGTAACTTGTCCTAGGTCACACAGCTGACTGGGGTGAGCCAGGATCTGAACCCAGGCATCAGAGTCCAGAGCTCCTGCTCACACCTCCATGGTTGGTGTTGTGGCTCATGGGGCACAGGGTGCACACGAGGGTTCAGCGCTACCTGACCTGGGCTGAGACCACTTCCCTGCTCGCAGCCGAGCGTCCGCAGCTCCCCACACAGCCCCTGGAGTGCGGCCAGCAGCTGGGCCAGCAGACGCTCCAGCAGGAACAGCCTTGGCCGAGCCCCCAGCCTGAAGCGGAGGAGCCCAAGTGGGGAGCGGAGATCCCTGCTGTCGGGGGAAGGCCGGGAGAGCCAGGATGAGGAGGAGAGCTCAGAAGAGGAGCGGGCCAGCCCAGCAGGCAGTGACCGTCACCACAGGGGCTCCTTGGAGCGGGAGGCCAAGAGCTCCTTCGACCTTCCAGATACACTGCAGGTGCCAGGGCTGCACCGCACAGCCAGTGGCCGCAGCTCTGCCTCTGAGCACCAGGACTGCAATGGCAAGTCGGCTTCGGGGCGCCTGGCCCGGGCCCTGCGGCCCGATGAGCCCCCACTGGAGGGGGATGACGCCGATGACGAGGGCAACCTGGTGAGACGCCTCTGGGCACAGTGACCCCTCACCCCTGCCCTTGAAAGAGGGGAGCTGTGCCCAGCTCAGAAGGGTGCAAGGGAGTTACTGTTTCAAGCCCAAAGGATCTCGAGGCATGCCTAGTCCTGAGGCTGAGCTCCAAACAGCCCCTTCCTCCCTCTGCCTGTCCTGCTGAGCCCTAGATCCTTGACATGCCTGGGGCTGAGGCTCTGTGGCCTGGTGGATGTGAATGGTGTCAGGCAGATGTGTATGAATCTTTCATGGTCCTCCCCCTGTGACTCAGAAAGACCCATCACTCATCTCCTCAAATTGATAGCTCCATCCCTTTCTCATCTGGCTCAGCACGAGCCTTGACTGCCCGTGCTGACCCATTCACCCTCCCCCGACCTCTCCCAGCACCTTCCCCCAGGATGGAGAGCAGGGACCTCAGGGCTAGCACATGAAGAGAGAGGCCAATGTCTCCTCTGCCCAGGTGTGTCTCTGTACAGACAGCTGTGATGGGGACAACATTTGATAATTGATGTGCTTCCAAGCCGAGCAGTGAGGGGAAGGAGGGAAGGCAGGAGCTGGGCTAGAGGCAGGGAGGAGAGGGAGAAGACAGGGTAAGGGGTGATGGGGCGGGGAGCCCCCCACAACAGGGCTGACGGGCAGGTGGGGAGGAGGCATTTGGGGAGAGAAAGTGAGGCAGGGCAGAAGGTTGGGAGAGGGTAGGCAAGGGGGTCGGTCATGGAGCTACCAAGAAGGTTGGGAAGCCTGGGGGCTGGTCCTGCTCATACCCCAGTGTTTGTCCCCAGAGCAAAGCAGAGCGGGTCCGTGTATGGATCCGAGCCCGGCTCCCTGCCTGCTGCCGTGAGCGTGACTCTTGGTCTGCCTACATCTTCCCTCCTCAGTCCAGGTAAGTTGGGGAGGCTCTGCCCTGTGCCCTGGCCTCTCCTTCTCACTGGAATCACCCCACAATGCTTTCGGGGACTCTAGAAGTGGTGCCCTGACATGGGGGTAGGAGTGAGAGCCAGGATGAGGTGGGAGAGTGCGGCGTAGAGACTGCGGGTGACGGCTCCCTGCCTCTGCTGCCACCTGCCCTGTCCTCCCAGCCTTTGCTTTTGTCCTGGAGCAGGTTCCGCCTCCTATGCCACCGGATCATCACCCACAAGATGTTCGACCACGTGGTCCTTGTCATCATCTTCCTCAACTGCATCACCATTGCCATGGAGCGCCCCAAAATCGATCCCCACAGTGCTGTGAGTCACCAGAGCTATAAACGTGGTGGCTGTTCCATCCTGCTTGGTGCCAGGCCCCTCTGAGCAAGAGAGGCCAGTAGGCCACACAGTTATTGCCCCACTCAGGGTCACATGTCAGTGGGGAGAGAGTCTCACTGAGGTTGCCTGGGCTCCAGCCATCACTTCTGGCCCCCCAAGATGCCTCTTTCATCCTCCCCTGCCTCCTTTTCCCTTCTGTGAGATACCAGCCCAGCAGCTGGGGGCTTCACCTCACCCCGGGCTATTTACAGACAGCATGGTCTCGTGAGCTGGAGGCTCGTGAGGCCTATGTTTGTGTCTGGTGAGTGTTTGGGTGATTGCACCCCTGTGTGCCGATGTGGGGGACAGCTCACCCAGTCTGCTTCATGGGTGATACACAGTAAGCTGGGGAAACTGCTTCTCTGTGGTACTGCCAAGTCACAAACAAGTAGGTTTTAGGGGCCTTAGGGAGGACATGGGTCACTTGTGCATCTCTGTGAACCTGTCAGTCCTGCTCCGCGGGAGAGGAGGAACCAAAGGCCTGGGAGCTGGGGCTGACCTCTTCAGGATGGGCCCAGCTGCCCTGGGAGCTGGTTCTCTCTCCCAGCCTGGCATCACGGCCCCTCCCCACCTGCAGGGGTTTGCATCCTAGAAGGGTGGGTGGGGTGAATCTGTTTCCTCTAATTGCATGTTGCACCACTTGCTTGGAGGTGGCCATAGTGTCCCCCTGCCCCTCCTCACTGCCTCCCACACCATTGTTTAGACTTCAGTGCCTCTGGGGCTTCTGTTTTCCATTAGGGTGGGCTCCAGCCAGGCCAGGGTGGGGATGGAGGCAGCCTGAGGAATGGAGAGGCCAGCCCAGGACCAGGTGGATGAGGGAGCACCAGCACTGGGGGGTAGGGGGTCAGAGCAAGGGTGACCGACTGCACAGTCTCTGTCACTGTCACCTGCGCCATGTCGCTCCCCCTGCCTGCCCACTCAGCCACTCCGTCTCCGGCTCTGTCACTGTGCCTGCCCGCTCCCGCTGTGCTCTGGCTCTGTACCTCTCTAGTACTCTGAGACCCACTCTTGGCCACTCAGGGATGAACCTTCTTTTCCATCCTGCCCCATCCCATACCTGGGTGTGCACACACAGCCACTGTGCTCCATTTCTGGGGCACACAGTGGGAAAGCAAGTGAGGATGGCAGGATGGTAGACGGGGTCAGAGATCAAGTTAAATCCTGCCCCAATTTTAAGAAAGGAATCAGGGAATAGGGCCCGGCCTAGGGGACTCATGACAGCATGGTGGTGCACTCACCTCCCCCTCCACGCCACATTTCAGGGAAGTTCTGGCTGAGGCAAGGGAGAGACTGTCCCCAGAGCTGCAAGTGAGTCAGGGTCCTGCCACTGGCTCTGTGTGTGTGTCTCAGAGGGAGGAGTCTACTTTATTGGGGGGGATAGGGCCATTTTTCTGAGTCACATGTGAGAAGTAGTTTTTGGCTTTTGTAGGCAGAGCAGCCCTGGCCTGAGGGTGGGGACTTCTGGTGGGCAAGCCCTGCCTCCTCTCTCCTGCAGGAACGCATCTTCCTGACCCTCTCCAACTATGTCTTCACCGCCGTCTTCCTGGCTGAGATGACAGTGAAGGTGACCTGGGTGGGGATGGGGGTTGTTGACACTGGCTCAGGCTCGTTGGTTCCTGGAGGAGGGCTGGGGGTCAGCCACAGCACAGGCCGCTGGTGACAGTGCTGGTGATGCGACGGCTGTCCCCAGGTGGTGGCCCTAGGCTGGTGCTTCGGGGAGCAGGCATACCTGCGCAGCAGCTGGAATGTGCTGGATGGGCTGCTGGCGCTCATCTCCGTCATCGACATCCTGGTGTCCATGGTCTCCGACAGTGGCACCAAGATCCTGGGCATGCTGAGGGTGCTGCGGCTGCTACGGACCCTGCGCCCGCTCAGGTGAGCCCTCCACGGCAGCACATCCTCCTCAGGGACCTTGCCGGCCACCACCTGACCCCTCCTCTATCCCACATACACCTGCCTGCCTCCTGTCTGCGTCGCACACCCCAGATGACACTCATGCAGATCACAATGCTAGCTGCTTCCCTCCGAGGTGCACACCTGCCCTCGGCTCATCCCCCTTCTCCTCTTCAGCACCACCTGTTCCCCAGGGCTACTTTGCTTGATGTGACATGTGACACGAGGTACTGGCAACCCTGTGCAGAGCACAAGGCAAGGGGCCATACCTCACAGCCTTCAACTGAGGCTTTCCGTGGATGAGCCCCTTAGGAGTGATGGTTAGTCATTCCTGCAAGGTGACAGACTCCTCTTGCTGGCTTTCCCCACCTTCATACCCCTCTCAGAGACCACCCCCCAGGGGACATTTCTCTTGGCCACAGCCGTCACTACCCCCAACTCAGTATTTTTCTTAAATGGGGACAATATGAACTTCCTGACTACGATAATTGCACTGTCTCTTCCCCCTCCTTCCCCTCTAGGCTTATCCCCTATCCCCCCCCCCCCCAACACACTGCATCCCTAGGGAATACCCACCCTGAGTTGAGTCCCCAACCCTAGCCAACCATCCAGGGGGATGTCCACCCCTGACATTCTGGGGGTGGAGGTGGAGGGAAGTAGGGATGTTTGTAGCTGGTTATGAGGGATCACGTGTGGCTCCTGATGACAGGGGTCCCTTGCAAAGAGGACTGTGCTCTGCCACCAGAACCCAGGAAGGGACCCCTGAGCCAAGGTTGGCATGGGGAGTGGGGACCCTGCCTGGGCAAGGGATAAGGGAGTGTCCAAGCTGGGGGAGCCCCTCTCACCCCCTCTCCCCTCTCCAGGGTAATCAGCCGGGCACAGGGGCTGAAGCTGGTGGTGGAGACACTGATGTCCTCACTGAAGCCCATCGGCAACATCGTGGTCATCTGTTGTGCCTTCTTCATCATTTTTGGCATCCTAGGGGTGCAGGTGTGTGGGGCTGTGGGGACCAGCTGTCTGTGGGAGCTTGAGGAGTGCCCCTCCTCTTGGGCGCTGGGTCCTGAGGCTCTTAAGCTCTAGTCCTTATTCTGGAAAAGAATAAGCAGGGACACTTCCCCCAGGCCCTTCCAGGCCCCTTTGCCTTCTGAGTATTTTGCAGAGAACTAGGAGCCTAGAGGAGGGCCCCAAAGAGGATCCAGACTGCAAAGAGCTTTTGGGGCCCTGGGAGCTGCAGGCTGCTGTTCCTGCCCCCGCCCATGAGCTCCTGGAGCACAGACGCTGGCCCACGGTCTGCTCTGGGATCTCCTCCCTTCCTTCCCTGCTTTAGCACGGTGGGCTGCTGGCCAGGCCCAGGGATCCAGGGCTCAGACAGCTGGGCCAGGTTAGCAGCGTACTGGCAGGCAGGCGGTGCAGACCCCAGACAAGGCAGGAAGTGGGGGCTGCTGGGGAAACTTGGCCTCCAGCCCAGGGAGGAGTCTTGGGTTTGGAGAAGAAAGAACCAGAGCTGCCTGCAGGATTCAGCAGACACCTCAGGGGGGCAGGGAGCCCCTCCACCACAGTCTTCCAGGGACCCTGGCTCCAGCTGTTTCGGCTGCAGGGTAGACAGCTGGCTGTGGCAGCATGGGAGCTCCTGAGTGTCCGTCCCCTCCCAAGCCCTCCCTCCTTCCCTTGGCTTCTTGGGATGTCCACTTGGCCCTGGGGAGAGGGGCCTGTTCCCTGGTTTCCTAGAAATTCTCAGCCCTGGGGAGCAGGCTGGAGTGTAGTTACCCAAGCCCTGTGGTACTTCTCTGCACGCCTACCCAGTACCCTTCTCCTTCCCTCTCCCGAGCCTCCCTGTGTTAGTAGAGGGGGGTATTGTTGAGCCCAGCCCCCGGATGGATTTAGGTCTGTTCAGAGCAGATTCCCTGGTCCTCCCTTCTCTTAACTCCCTTCTCCACCAACAGTCATAGTCTGGTGTGAGGATGAGCTTTCTGGTCAGGAAGACTGGGTTTGAGCTCCCTTTCTGCCAACCACTGGCTATGGGACTTTAGTGAGTGAGTTGTTTTCCCTGAGCCTCAGTTTTTCTCATTTGTAAAGTGAAGTCAATGACACCTACTGCCCTTGCCCATTACTACGAAAATTAAATGCCCCACTTGGTGGTTCTCAAACTTGAATTTGCATCAGAATTACCTAGACAGCTTGTTCAAAGATGGCTGGGCCCTTAACCCAGAGTGTAAGATTCAGCAGGCCTAGAGCGGGCCAGGAACATACATTTCTAACATGGTCCCAGATGGTGCCAATGGGGACCTCCCCTTGAGCTTCACTGGCCTGGCCCTTGGAAGATGACTATTACCACCTTTCCACCCCGTCCTAGTACCCACCCCCTTTCCTAGGGAAAGGGAAGGCAGAGTGCCCGCAAGGGAGATTCCCTGATTGACTCTCCCCAGACTGGAGCACCCCGTGTTCACCCAAGGTGTGCCCACAGCCCTCAGGCCCCGGGGCTGCTGTAGGCGTGAGGCTAAGGGGTCCTGGCTTCCTGCAGTCACACTCACTTCTCTCTGTCTCCGGGAATATGTGTATCCAGCTCTTCAAAGGGAAGTTCTTTGTGTGCCTGGGCGAAGACACCAGGAACATCACCAACAAATCGGACTGTGCTGAGGCCAGTTATCGGTGGGTCCGGCACAAGTACAACTTTGACAACCTCGGCCAGGTGAGCCCCGGGCTCAGAAGTGGGATGGTGGTGGAGGAGACTGGAGGGGACACAAGTCCACACTCAGGGACACATGCTGACTCGACTGGAGTAGACAGCCACAAAGAGAGCGGCCCTTTGTACCCCCTGCCATCTAACCATCCTCATGTCACAAAGCTCAGTCCATCCAGCGCAGCCCAACAGGTGAACGAGTAGGGGCCTGTAGCCTGCCTTAAAGATAAAAAAAAACAAGCTTGAAGAGGGTAAGGGGCTCATCCAAGGCCATAGAGCTGTGTGGTAGAACAGAAAGTCCCCAAGAGGTTGGGGGTTGCCCTGGGAGCGCGTCGTACACCATTATTGTCAATTCAGGGGCCTTGGGCAACTGACTTACCAGGGTTTCAGTTTCATCAGCCTGTGAACATGGTCATCACAGTATCTCCTCAGAGGTCATAGAAAGGATGCAAGGAGAGGATGTATATGTGCTAAACGTGGTGCAAAGTGCAGGCCTAATCCCAATTCCTTCTCTCACTCTACATTTACAGAATCAGAGAAAAGTAGGAAAGGAAGTAGCTTGCTCATTTCTGCTAGTTTGTTTCCCAGACCCAACCTGGTTTTGGTTTTTGGATTTCCAGGGTTTGGGGGCCCCTTGCTCTACCTGGCTGAAGTCAGACAGTGACCATCTTTCATGGCTCCTCTGCCTTCTGATTAGCTATGGAGCCCTGGGACAGAGAGCTCTCCTGGGGCCAGGAGTGAGACTCCAGACCTCCAGCCTGACCTCTCAAAGACTAGGGTACCCCTGAGCTGCTTCCTGCAGGCACTTAGGGGGCAGGTGGAGAGTGGTTCAACCACACATCCTAGATCTTACATGATATCCCACCTCTTCCCCAGGCTCTGATGTCCTTGTTTGTGCTGGCGTCCAAAGATGGTTGGGTGGACATCATGTATGATGGGCTGGATGCCGTGGGCGTGGACCAGCAGGTAGGGCTCAGGTGGGCAGGATCCATCTTTGGGCTCAGATCACTCAACATGGGCTGATTATGGGCATAACTGCATGGGCACAGGATAGAAAGGTCAAGGCAGGTTGGAAAAACACCCTTGAAGGGGTGTCATAGCTTACAACAGAGGCTATAATTGGTGGCCTCTGGGCCAAATCTGGGCATGTTTTATTGGCTGGCACCCTATTTAAAATTTTTGGAATTTGTGATGAATGTTTAAAATCTGGTGAATTTCACATGGCTATGCACCTGGGTCTACTCAGGAAGAATCTGAAGATCTGAGAACCCTGGGCCTGTATTTCCTCAGGGCTGGAGTCAGCTGGAACAAAGAAGCAGCTTTTGGATGGAGAATATACTCTCTCCTTGGCTGTAGTCTCCACCCCTCCCTACTGCCCAACATCAAACCCTCATCATTTACATCACCTGCTGGGTCCCTGCAGCTATTTGGGCTTGCAGGAACTCAGGCTGTGGGCAGCACCTGATGCTACCCCGTCCTTCCTGCTCTCCGCCAGCCCATCATGAACCACAACCCCTGGATGCTGCTGTACTTCATCTCGTTCCTGCTCATTGTGGCCTTCTTTGTCCTGAACATGTTTGTGGGCGTGGTGGTGGAGAACTTTCACAAATGTCGGCAGCACCAGGAGGAGGAGGAAGCCCGGCGGCGGGAGGAGAAGCGTCTGCGGAGACTGGAGAAAAAGAGAAGGAGTAAGGAGAAGCAGATGGCTGGTCGGTAGTCTTTCCACATCTCTCTGGTCATGCTTGACCTTGGCCTTGCGACTGCAGGGGGGTAGGGGCTGGGGCTGGGGGCAGGGAGAAGATGCTCCCAATCCCCTCCTCATCTCCTCCCCCCCTGACAGCATGTCTGCCTTTAGAGCCCGCATGAAGCCGGCCACTTCAGCCCCAGGGGTGCAAGGAGCTGCCTCCACCCTGGGGGGCTCTCTGGGTCTCAGCATTATCCTCCTTGGATGATGCCAAGTGGGAGTAGACACACGACCTCTCCCAGATCAACGCTCGGAGGAGCCTTGTGGGATGCTGCCCTGCCCAGTGCTGCATCCAGCCACCTGGGGATTGGCACCCCAGGGCTGGCAGGAGAATCTCTTGACCCTGTGCCCACCTAGTGTCAAGCTGCCAAGGAAGGCCTCCGCAGAACCTGTAAATGGACAACAGCACGAGAGAGAACCCAACAAAACTACCTGGCTTTCTGACATCATTTTTCATGTTTTATTTTTTTGCCAAACTAAACAAGAAGAAAAACGCCCCCAGGCTCAGGGGAGGTCAGGGTCACAGGAATTCAGGGCACTGCAGCCCCTCACCTGTGCTCTCCAGCATCTCTTGGTGTTGGGTGGGTGAGGCCCCCATCCCATTCCTTCTCTTGCTCTTATGCCATGGGTGGGCCGAGACTAAGGGAGAAGACAAAGAGGGCAGGAAGGAACTGAGAGAAGTGACAGGCGTCCTGTCCCCTTGTTTCTGGTCTGTCTCCAGGTGCATCCGCACCTGTTTCCCTGTCTTCAGGGCTCCCATCTATCTGTGCTCAGAGTCTTTGTGCCTCTTAGTCACAGCCCACATCTCTCTAAGTGTCTTTGTGTGGGTTTCCCCAGGCCTTCGTGTGTCTGTCTGTCTGTCTACCCCTGTTTGGGGTGTAGGTTTCCCTTGCTCTCTCAGCCCTTTCACAAACCGTCTTTCTTCCGCCGATAAGATGCGTGCAGGGCTCTGAGTTTTCCCTTTGGTGTGTTGAAAAGTGAGTATCAACCAAATGAGTTAGGGGCGGCAGTGCCCCCGCCTCCCCTCTGCCCTCAGCTCCATCTCCTGCCACCTGGGAGAGGCACCTAGAAGAGGAGGAAGAGTATGGGAGTTGCAGATGAGGGTGGGGGTGGGACAGGGCCCATTCTCTCTGTGAGAGGCAGAGGCTGCTCCAGAGGGATGTGGAGGAGACGCTGGCCTCTGGGCAGCAATGGTGGTGCAGTTCTCCTTGTCCCACATCCTTGACATCAGCCCCCAAGGTCTCCTGCTTGGCTCAGGGTAGGCCTCGGCTTCCCAATGGATGTCTGAAGCTGAGCAGGTGCACTGTCCCCAGTGGCCAACCTCCCGCCCCTGCTCCATGCACCCCAGCCCCGCCTTACAGTCAGACAGATGGAATTCTTTTGGCAGAGGCACTTGTGGCCCCTGCCTGACCAGCTGGCTCCCCTTCTGGGGTCTGTAGCTGTTTCAGGTGCAGCTGGGGCCACACGAGGTAGGAGCGGACATCTGTTCTGGTGACAGGCTGCCTGCCCTCCTGTTGCCTCCCTGCCCCGTGACTCTGACCAGCTGGCGGGATCATTTGTCTTCCTCAAGTGCCCTGTGCCCCTACTTGGGGCTAGACATTCAGAACCAGCCACCCCTTATTTTGCTCATCAGTTAGCGCATGTTACTTGTAGGCAGAGTGAGGGTCGGAGACCAGGGGAAGTGAGCCGCTGAGGGGCCCTGCCCAGCCCACCTGGTCCAGCCAGTGACCAATGTCGTGTTTCGTTCTTTTAGATCTAATGCTGGACGATGTAATTGCTTCCGGCAGCTCAGCCAGCGCTGCGTCAGGTACTGCGTCTTGGGTGTGGGTTCATGCGTGTGGGGACAGGCTCTTTGCTCCCTCTCCATGGCTCATTGATTCTATCCTCTTGGGGTGAAGGGGTGAGGATCCCTGGGGCTCCCAAGAGGGCAGGGAATGAAGCCCTGAGCTGAGCTGGACGGGAGGGGAGGGCCTGGAGCCCTTCCTCCCACACCTCCTGGAGAACCCAACTTCCCAGCAGAGGCTTCTGCAGCCCTGCTTCCCCTCCTGTTCCTGCGCCCTGTATCTCACCGGTTGATTATTAGAGCTGCAAATCTCTCCTGTCTCCTTTTGTCTGAGGGGAAGACTTTGATCCAAGAGAGCAGGATGAGAGGAGCAGAGAGGGGAAGGATTTGTTTTAAAAAATGTAACGATGAATAATTAAACAGACTCATTAATAGTCAAGTAATCACAGTGGCCGCGTCGTCGCTACAAACAGCAGGAATCGGGAATCGAAGGCCTGTGTTGGCCACGAGCTTCTCCCAAAAAGCCAAATTTGGGAGTGAGATGGGTCCTTGTCTGTCTCCGGGAGGGCCCTGTCCAGCCTGCCTTCCTCTGATCCCTCGGTCTCCTGCTGTGCTCCCTGTTACTGCTGGCCCCCAGACAGAGCTTCAAAGGCTCAGAGTCCTGGCAGAGCTGCAGGGCCTGGCCACACGATGTCTCAGCCAGTAGTTCTTGAGCTGTTCCTCCCAAAGGTCCCCGTTTATCATCTCATCCAACAGACCCTGCATTTTAAAAGGCTGTCTCTGAAGTTAAGAACACTTCAGTAACGACTTTGTTTCACGTTTTTGCTCATCAGTGGCACATCTAATTGCTAATCAGAGCTTCTGAGCTGCAGAAGGTTATACTCTAAATGATGGCAAAGAAAGACCATTTTGTTGTGAAATTAGTCCGTGGGGGCTTAACACAGGCAAATGTAGGATTCCATTCAAGCTTTAATATTGAAAAGAGCGTAAGGACCTCATGTGGCTACTGAGGGCCTGGGACCTCAGTCTGGGAGCTGCTGGCTGCACCTTTCTCCACTGTAACCCCTCCAGGCCTGGTCAATGGGTGCTCAGAGACCCACCCATGGAGGACCCCTGAGCTGCCATGCAGTAGGTCGGCCCTCGGTGGATTCCCTGTCTCCCTTCTCCGTGTTGCTGAGCTGTGGTGTTTGGCAATGAGAGACCATCCTTCTAGGGGCTCGGGGGTCTCCAGATGGTTTGTGTCCAGATTGCCAAGGTCCCCACCACCCTCTATCAGGTTGTCTTGGAAATTCTGGAAGTGTTAGTGGATTGGGTCTTTTCCCCCACAGAGCTGCCTAGTCTATAAAGAAAAATGTACACACCTTCATGCTCACCCCAAAACACTACCCTCACACAAGCTATTCCGGCTGAGGCTGCTCTGTCATAGAGGTTGTCCCATGCACACTGCCACAGACCCCAAGATAGGACACACCCATTGATGCACTTGTAGTGCAAGTGTTAGTCTTGCACTACACCGCCATTCTGGGGACACGTGGCCTTGCTCCTATTGGCACAAACAGGCAGATACACTCATTACCTTCTCTGGCTGTTAATGAGGACTCAGAGACCCTGAACGGGGGCTCCGATCAGTCCATGTCCTTCTTCCCTGGACTTGGAGTTTTGCATGGTCTAGACTAGAGCTTTTCAAACTTAATTGTTCACATGCATCACATGGAGAGCATAAACACAGATTCCTGGGCCCACCTAAAAGTTCTCCTAGAATGGTCTAGGAGGAGACCGAAGCATCTGCATTTCCAATCAGCTCCCAGGTGTTAGTGGTGCTGATTCTACCCACTGGGGTGGTGGGGACAAAGTCATGATCCCTAGCCTGGGAACCAAACACATGCACCACACTCCCCTGCTGGTCTTACTGTCCCAGAGGGGGCAGCCAGACCCTTATCTGGGCAACAGGGCTGACCAGACATCTGGGACCAGCCTTCCCCAGCAGCCCTGGTGGAGGAGGGACCCAGACTGCTGGGTGATCCGGCCCACCCCAAGTGACTGCTCAGCCTCTAGCCCCAGCTCCATTGCCCTCGCCACCAGCAGTATCCACCTCCATTCACCCTCTCCTTTTGGCAGGCTGGGGCCCAGTGATCAGGCTTGGCCCCCGACAGCTGAAGGTGTGGCCTCTGCTGTGGGGGTCTGGGTCCCTGGGCATGACCCCTGCCTCCTGCCTACTAAACTGCCACTCTCCTTTGCCAACCTTCACCCTGGCCATGCCTCGGGCTCCAGTGACCCTACTAACTCACCGTGCCTGTCATCTCACAGCCCTTCTGCACCCTTCCCTGCCCTTACCCCTGCCTGGGGTCTGGGCAGTCCTAGATGTGCCCTTTACCACTGATTCTGGTATTTTCTCTGTAAGGCAGCTCATACTGGTGGGAGGCAGGAAGATGGAGCCACAGCCACCAACTTGCCAGTGACCAGCAATACAGGCCCTGCCTATGCTATGGCTCATGCTCTTGCAGCAGCAAACCCACCCAGGGCTCCTCCCAGGGGCTTCTATTTCTCCTCCAAACCCCGTGCTTACCTATAGAGCCAAGGTCTAAGGAGCAGCAACAGGGGATGGGGAGTGGGATGGCTTTATCCAGAGCCCTCTTCCAAGGGCATCTTCCAGGCCAGAGCCTCAAGCCTTATGTCTAACCTCACCTGGAAGTGAGTGAGGATCTTGGGCTCACTGGAAGTTCAGGTCCTGCTGGGTCATGCTTCACAGTGTGCTGAAAGAATCACTTTTTACTGGGCCACATTCTCTCTCCCTGTAAAACAAAGGGGATCCCAGGGAGATGCTGATCAGGTTGGCCTGGTACTCTGGACTTAAGCTCTAATGAGGGATTTCTGGCAGCCTTGGCACCTGCTGATCTGGGGTAGGGGCCAGCGGTGAAGCTGGTATTTGTACAGAACTCAGAGGTCTGGGGCCTCTTGTGGTAAGCAGATGCCCTGCCTCGGTCTTCCTGCCCCCACCTTCCCTGTGGGCTGTCTGGAGGAGGGTCCCCGGCTGAATCCAAGCCCACCCACCCTGCAGGCCCGGGAGCAAGGCTGGAAGGCAGAGTTGGTGGTAGCAGGGGCTCCATTTGGCCTGGGGCTGCCTACAGAGTCAGGCCGGGGTGGCAGGGGAGAGGGGGGAGCTCTCTCTTCCAGCCCCTCCCCTCTCCTCTACATTGTTTCCGCTAATAATGGGGCTAATAAGGAGCCACTTTTTCTAACCTAATTGTATTCAAACATATTAGTTAATTCTCCATTCATATTTTAGCATAATGGGATCGGGTGCTCTCGGCATTTATGGAGATTAATGCAGAGAAAGAGTTCCGGCTGCTAAGGCAACACAGGGCGACTAGCGCCCTCTGGTTCTCGTGGTACTGAAGGAAGGAAGGAAGAGGCCCGGCTGTCCCGGTCCACCCTCCACCATCGCAGTGTGGATGACCCAGGACCTCACGTCCCCTGCCCGAGGCCTCTCCACCCCCACACTCCTAGGGGACAAGAGGGCAGCTTTGAATAAATGAAGCCACATCTCTGAAAACAAAAAGATGGCCTGATGTGCCCCTGAGGCACACAGAACTCAGGGACTCTGCCCCTTGGTTATCCACACCTCAAGGCAGATGCTGGAGAGTGGCCATGTGGGCCTGGAGCATGACAGCCCGAGAGGCTGTGCGTGCAGCTCCCGGGTGCTCTTCTTCCTTCGGCCTTTGGTGGGGGCCCACCCCAGGCCACCCCCTGCCTCAGTTAACCTCTCTGTTAAATGGTCCTCTGCATGGGAAAGGACAGTTACATCTGAGCTGGCCTGGGCCCAAAGCTTCCTGCCGCCCCTGAGCCAGCCAGCCCCTGGCAGGGCCTCAGAGGCTGCAGCCCTTGCTGGCTGGCATCCACCCTAGACCTCCTGAGAGGGGGAAGGGCTGTCTGGGACCTGAGGCTGCCCAAGCCTCCCCGCACGGAGCCTCCTCCTTCTCTGTGGCTGCCTGGGAGACCAATCTGTCAACCTCCTCCAGATAATATGTGCCCCAACTTGGCCTGGCCCTTCCTCAGCACCTAGAGGAGGGGCCCCTACAATCTCCTGCCCCCAGATTTATTCTGCCTGCTCAGCAGGCCAACCTTCTGGCACCATGATTTTTATAACTAAGTGGTTCACTAATTATAAGAGAAATATTATGCCTCCGACAGATCTCAGACAGTGTTTCCAGCCCAGCCTGCAGCCTAATGCTGCCTAAACACCCAGGAGCAGGCTAGGCATTGCCTCATTAGAAACTGGGTGAGTCTACAGGTGGGGCCCTCCCAGCTTGAGTCTGGGCTGGAGCAGAGCCCTGAGGCCTCCCCTCTGTCCTCCCCGGCGTGAGGATGCAGGAGGCCCAGCCCCTACCCGCTGGAGGCCCTCTGAGTGGGTCAATGCAGCCAGCCAAGAAGATGTCCAATTTCCAATCTCCGGTTTTATCTTCAAATCCCAGCTCTGTGTAATCTCCTCTGCTCCCCTCAAGGGGCTGAGCTTGGTGAAGGAGCAAAAGCGTTTGCCTCTCCATTGATGGAGCCTCCCCTGAGCCCGATAAGACCGGTTGTTTTTCATCTTATTGATCTGGCCTTCTTTGTGGAACACTGAGTCGAGGGCATTAAGAGGGGTTGGTGGATTTTAGAGGCTGTCTTGGGGAGGGGGCTCACCTGGTATCTAATGTAGGTGGGGAGCTCTGCATGTCCTGACCCAACCTGCCTCCAGTTGCAGCCAGTACAACAGATGCTTGAAGGGGGACTTGCCGACAGAGCAGCTCCTCCCAGAGGGTAGTTGGGGGAGGGCAAGGATGCTGATGACACTGGAATGTTGGCGTTAGAGGCTGGCAGCTGTGAGGGATTGGGGGTGGAGGGGTGCCGGGGACAGGGACCTAATGCTTGCTCTACTTTTTTCCCTGCCCCACCAGAAGCCCAGTGCAAACCCTACTATTCAGACTACTCCCGCTTCCGGCTTCTTGTCCACCACTTGTGCACCAGCCACTACCTGGATCTCTTCATCACAGGTGTCATCGGGCTGAATGTGGTCACCATGGCCATGGAGCACTACCAGCAGCCCCAGGTAAGAGCAACCGACCAGCCACCTGGTCCTCGCTCCAGCCGTGGAAACTCTGGATGAGGCTAAAACACTTGAGCCAGGGCACTTCTGTGCCAGGCAAGTGCTGGGCACATTACATGTGCCCTTTGTGGTGACTTGGGAGGTGGGTGTCATCTCTGTCTTATAGATAAGGACACTGAGGCTCAGAGAGGTTGATTGACTTGGCCAAGGTCACACAGTTAGAAAGCAGAGGACCTGGTTTCTTTACCTAACAAGTATGTATTAAGTGCCTTTTATGAACTGGACTCTAAACCTTTGAGAAGAAAGAAGGCAGATCGGTACCTGCCCTTCTGGAGTTCCAGAGATCACCTGTGATCTTGCCACTTTTCCAGTCAGCCTCCTTTGGCTGCCCTCCAGCCCTCAGTTTCCCTGTAGGCACAAGGAGGAGGTTGAATTAGTAATGCACAAGGCCCCTTCCAGCACATTCTTATGTGGTCTCCTCACCATCTCTTAGGGAGAAAGGGTTTGTATCATTTGCGTGAATAGGGACCTCATTCCATCCTGGGTTGGGGGTGGTAAAGGATGATGATCAGCCTTGATGGTAGGAGCAGGAAGACTGCTCCTTAGACTTACCCTGTCTCCCATATCCCGGCGGTATGATGGGGAGTGGAGCAAGACTCAGCCCTAGGCCTCGGGAGACCCTGCATCTTGCCCTCATCCCTTCCAGATCCTGGATGAGGCTCTGAAGATCTGCAACTACATCTTCACTGTCATCTTTGTCTTGGAGTCAGTTTTCAAACTTGTGGCCTTTGGTTTCCGTCGGTTCTTCCAGGACAGGTAATAGAGAGGAGAGTGGTTCTGGGGAGTTGGGTGACAGGTTGAGGGGGAGAGGGGTATATCTCTTGGGGAAATACCCAGGAGGACCTACTACTAAAGCCCTTTTGTAACTCCCAAGGTCCAGCCTCCATCCTATGGCTGATGCAGGACAGGGCAAAAACCAGGGCCTTGTAGATGGGAGGAAATAGAGGGAGTTTGACAAGGCAAGGTCTAGGGGGCATTGGCAGCCAGAAATTAAAGAGGCCAGACCTGGGGCTTAAGCGTGTAGAGCCTGGAGCCAGACTGACTGCACCGAATTTGAATCCTGGTGTCCTTGGGTATGTTAACTTCTCTGTGCCTTAGTTTCCTCATCTGTAGAATAGACAATTGTGTCCACATCATAGAGTTGTGAGATTATGAGATTATGAGAGTGGTGCCTAGTAAACACCATATAAAAGTGAATGAATAAAAATAAAAAGCAGAGGCCGTCAAACTAAAGTCCTTGCTCTCCCTGTGCCACCGTTTGGCCGTGTGGCCTTAGGTAAGCCATGCCTCTTCTCTGCAGCGGGGAGCCTGGAGCAGCTAGCCTCTGCCCTCCTTCCCAGCCCTGTTTTTCTATGCCACAACTGCCCCTCCTCCACGACCTCTGCCCCCACTCAGGGGGCCGTGTCCTGGACTTTCAGGTGGAACCAGCTGGACCTGGCCATTGTGCTGCTGTCCATCATGGGCATCACGCTGGAGGAGATAGAGGTCAATGCCTCACTGCCCATCAACCCCACCATCATCCGCATTATGAGGGTGCTGCGCATTGCCCGAGGTTTGTGTCCAGCTGCCTACACGCATACCTGCTCCCCTCGGCACTAGCCCAGGACAGATCGCAAGGGTCAGCTTTGAGGCTGGCCAGGGGCTGGGTGGTGGTGGATTCCTCTGGGTCTTTCTCCAATCTCTGTCAACAGGGAAGGTTGTGGGCTGGGCTGATGGTGGGGGTGTGGCCTGGCTGTGCCAGCCAAGGGGCCAGGACCCAGAGTGGCCAGCTCACGACGTTGTCCTGTCCCGTAGTGCTGAAGCTGCTGAAGATGGCTGTGGGCATGAGGGCATTGCTGGACACAGTGATGCAGGCCCTGCCCCAGGTAACTAGAAGGGGGGAGAGTCTCTGGGGAAGGGGGTGTTCCCCAGAGGGGCTGGGGGTTCAGGGAAGCTGACTGGGCTATCCAGAGGCGTGTTTTCCATTTCTTTTCCTCTCTTCCAGGTGGGGAACCTGGGACTGCTCTTCATGTTGTTGTTTTTCATCTTTGCAGCTCTGGGCGTGGAGCTCTTTGGAGACCTGGGTGAGTTGGGGTGGGGGAGGAGGGAGGAGCCAGGGCTGGAGATGCAGGGCCTCCGGGACTAACACAGGCCTCTGCCCCCGTCCCCCAGAGTGTGATGAGACACACCCCTGCGAGGGCCTGGGCCGGCATGCCACGTTCCGGAACTTTGGCATGGCCTTCCTGACCCTCTTCCGAGTCTCCACAGGCGACAACTGGAACGGCATTATGAAGGTAAGAGCCCACCCTTAGCAGGTCCCTCCTAGCCCAGGCACCAGGGAGGGAGCCCTATTTCCTGAGCCAAGTTTCCTTGGGAAGATGAATTGGCTGTGAACAGAAGCGTGTAACCTTCTCTTCCCCATGCCAGAACGCTCTGGAACTTCCTCTCCCCAGGACATGCTGGGACTCACACTTGCCCAGGCAGCATCTAATGCTCTTCTGCCCCCAGGACACTCCCTCCTCCCTTCCTTCCTCTTCCAATGCTCTGTGACACCAGTGACCCGATTTTCTACGACAGCCCCATCCGCTGTTCTCCTGGCCTCACCCTCTCTCCCGCCCGCCCCAGGACACCCTCCGGGACTGTGACCAGGAGTCCACTTGCTACAACACGGTCATCTCACCCATCTACTTCGTGTCCTTTGTGCTGACGGCCCAGTTCGTGCTGGTGAACGTGGTGATTGCTGTGCTGATGAAGCATTTGGAGGAGAGCAACAAGGAGGCCAAGGAGGAGGCCGAGCTGGAGGCTGAGCTGGAGCTAGAGATGAAGACCCTCAGCCCCCAGCCCCACTCGCCACTGGGCAGCCCCTTCCTCTGGCCTGGGGTCACGGGTCCTGACAGTCCCGACAGCCCGGATCCTGGGGCCCTGCGCACCCAGGCCCATGCGAGAGCAGCCTCCCGTCTTTCCCTCGAGCACCCCTTGGTGAGCAAACCACCTCACTGCTTTGAGGGCACCTGGGGCAGGAGTAGGGTGGGCAGGGTGGCCTGTGGGAGGGCCAAGGCTCTTCCTGGATACTGGGGAGCAGTCCCTACCCCTCCCCAGAAGACTGCCCACACACCCCACGTGGCCGCCCTCAGCAAACCGACAGACATGCCAACCCCTCTGTCCCTTGCTCCTGCAGCCTGGTCTGGCCTCCCCTTTCTGGCTCTTAGGTCCAAGGCTAAGTTTTCTGTTTCTTCCTGTTTCTTTCTTACCCTTGCCCGACTGCCAAACGTCTGTCCTACCCACCCTTTAACCCACCTGACTCCCTTCATCTCTATCTTTTCCTCCATCTTCTCTTTCCTTCTCCCTCTCTCCCTATGAGCTCTACTTCCCTTCCATCTCCATCTCTCCTTCTTCTCTCACCCTCCTCTGTCCCTCTTCCTTGCTCTGTGTGTGGTGTTTATGTGTATGTCGTGTGGGTCTCACCTGTACGTCATATGGGTCTCACCTCCTCTTTTTCCCTTTGTCTCTTGTCAATCCCCCCATGACACTTCCCCTCACTGCCCCTCTGCCCCCTGCTCCTTGGTTCTCCGGCTCCCCTGTGGGCTGGTCCTCCCCAGGACAGACAGCTGTTTGACACCATGTCCCTGCTGATCCAGGGCTCCCTGGAGGGGGAGCTGAAGTTGATGGACGAGCTGGCAGGCCCAGAGGGCCAGCCCTCTGCCTTCCCTTCTGCCCCCAGCTGGGGTGGCTCCGACCCACAGGTTACTGTGCCCTCGCGCTGTGCCCCCTCCCCTGACCGTGCTGGGCTGTGCCATGCTGTGCCGTGCTTCCGGGGAGGCTGGGGGTGTTGCCTGCCCACGGGACATCTGTAGGAAGGGCAGCTTCAGGACCTCAGTTAGTGCTAGGCCTGGCAGGGAGCAGTCAAGGGTTCTTCTAGGCTGAGATCGATCCAGAACAGAGTTGGAAGGGAGGGATGTTGAAGTTGCCCTTCCAAGGGGAAAGGATGGAGGGAGGAGGAGCTTTGGGAGGGGTGATTTGCAAGCAAGAATCCAGAAGAGAAGAGGGGGGGATAAGACAATGAGCAGTGGGACTTCAGGGGTGGAGGGGGTGAGGTTTCAGACGCAGGGGAGAAGGGCCTCCAGGAATAGTGCCAGGGCTAGGGAACCCAATGAGGGGCAGTCCTCCTCTGTGGCCAGCACCCACTCTAGTCCTGTTTGGTGTTTTTTTAAGCCATGGAGTCCATTGGGCACAATGAGTGCTGTCAGTGGCTGCTGACTTCTGTTCTAAGAAGGATGGAAGGCGCCAGCCAGGCGTGGACTCTGAGACCTTGGTGTGAACTAGGACTTGCCTTCCTCGCAAGCCCAGCCCCTGCCCACAGACCCATATGCCTTTCTCCCTCAGTCCCATCGAATTAATCCTAGATCTTCTGCTCTCTGGGTTCCTTCTGCCCTTGACCCCTTCCACTTGGCAGAGGGCCCCTAGTGGGCCCCCAGGTGGAAGGTCAGAGGCAGCAGACCTAGACTGGGATAGGAGTCAGCTGGAGATAGAAAAGCCTAGTCTTCCTCAGGCAGAGGCACAGGTAGGTTGCTGGGAACCCTTTAGCCTGATCCAAAAATGTGGACAGGAATCCTCTTGTGGGAAGGGACCTTGCCTCTTGTTGGGATTCAGTCTCAGCCAGATGGTGTGGCAGCCCACCCAAGTGCGCCCACTTCAGGCCAGTGGGAGCAGAGCACCTCCCTGAGCCCAAGTTGGAGAGGGCGGGCTGTAGGCTGGTGGAGGAGGGCCTGTGAGGCACAAGCCAGAATCTGGGGGCAGGCCAAGTCCTGCCAGGCTTTTGGAAGCAGAGAGAATAGTCAGAAAACAGCTGTCAGATTGGTGGCATTGTCCCCAGGGCCCCCCATGCTGCTCTGTTTGTGCCCAGAGGAGAGACAGTGCTTTGCTGGCCTTTCTTCATTTTTCTTTTTGGTACCATCTCTATGAACGTCGAAAGCCCTACCCCCTCCCTGCTCCTTCCCTGGGCAGTGGTAGTGTTGGGAGGGGGCTGGTACAGTTCCTGGGGTGTCTTTAGAATATGTTTCTGTGTCTCCTCGCTTTGTCAGTGTTTGCTCTGGCTCTTTGGTGCCTGCCGCAGCCTCTCTGATCAGAGCAGGGGGTTGAAGTGGGTGAGGGGAGGCGCTGTGGTTTGTTTGGGAAAGTGGTGGGGAAAGAGAAGGGACGGGTTTCTTCCCCATGCTTTGTGGAAACCGGGAAGTGGGGACTGAGAGAGAGTGTGCGTGTGTGCACACGCACGTGTGCGCTGCCCTGGTTTCTCATGCCTGATCATCTCTCTCCCTGTCTAGATCCCTCTAGCTGAGATGGAGGCTCTGTCTCTGACGTCAGAGATTGTGTCTGAACCATCCTGCTCTCTAGCTCTGACGGATGACTCTTTGCCTGATGACATTCACACACTCTTACTTAGTGCCCCGGAGAGCAATGTACATGCACTGCCCCTCACAGCTCCCCGGCCACCCTGCAGGCTGGCTGGCTGCAGGGCTCCAGATTGGCCCAGGGAGGACCCTGGCCACCTCCTCTCTCTCTGCCACCAGGCTCCATCCAGAGGCATCAACCGGCAGGCAGGCTTTGCTGGCAAGAGATCTTCAGGTCCCCCACGGGGGACAAAGAAATTAGATAAGATTAAATTGGGGCCTTGCCCAGAAGGGTGCAGGGATAGTGCTTATGAAAGGGTTAAATCAGACACCCAGGAATGACACAGCCCAACACAGAGGTGGCATCAGAGCCAGTCTCTGTATTTGGAGCCCTGTGCAAGCCAGCCCTCCCTGTTCCTGCACCCCTCCTTCCCGCCCTCCCCGTGACACATTCACCACCACGAAGTGGGTGACAACCGCATTTCCTCCACCACTGCCATGGCCTTTTTCACCTTCTTCACCTGGGGTGCTGTTCCTGTCTCCTGTGTCACTGTGCCTGTGTGCTTGCCAAACTCAGCGGGGTGGGGGTGCTTCTTTATGTCTGAAAACTCCCCTACCCTGTCCCAGCTCCCTGTCCTCTTCCAACTGTGAGCAGCCCCTCCTCCCAGTCTTCCTGTCCTACTGTCAGAGCAGGGCCCAGCTTGGGGCAAGCCTTGACTACCTTAGGCTTAGGCTGGGGGTACCTAAGGGTCATGGGTAGCTGGCAGAAGCAGAGCTTGGGGCTGAAGCAAAAGGAAGGAAGACTGGCCTCTCACACACCTGTCCTCAGGCCTGCGGGGGTGTTCAGCTGTCTGGGCTCACATGGGAACAGGAACCCTCAAGCCTCCCTGAGAACTAGGAATGGATAGGAGTAGGGGTGGGGGTAATTAGGGTCATGGAGAAACCTCTTGGGAGCAACCTTTGCTCCCTCCAGTCAGGTTCAAGGCTGATTACCAGGAAAAAAACGTACTCCCACTGCAAGTCTGTCCACTAAGGGAGGAGCTGGTCCACAGTACCCAGGCCCCCACCCCCTCCAGAGTCCTTGTGTTGTTACCGTGGAGGTGGGGGAGACCGATGTGATGTCTCCTTGATGTTCAGCTGTCATTCAACCCACATGAGCACAGTGCAGGTCCCCTGCTGGAACTGGGGCTGCTACAGGGACTGGATTAACAGCCTTATCCCTACAGGCTACCCTGGGCTGCCCAGTCCCCTGCTCACTGGGAGGGCCCTCCCCCATTCCCACTTCCCCCACAGCTCCAGCAAGGGTTTGGGGGGCTGCTGTTAGCTTTTAATCCCCTATAGACACCAGAGTTCCCTTCAGAGTCTCTAAATGGGGCTTTGTAGTGAGCTTGTGAACCACCTGCAGGGCTGGGGGCTGGGGGCTGCTCTTCCTTCACTGGACACCTCCTCCCCTCCTCCCCACCCCACTGGAGGCTTAGAGGTGACAATGTGCATAGGTTCCTGGGCAGGGCCTCCTCCCTTCCTCCTCCTTCCCATATCTACCCCTCCCTAGCCTCACTCATGCCCATCTCCACCTGGTCCTGGGAGGGGTGGGGGTGAGGTTGGAGGGCTGGCTTCTTTTGTCCAGCTCGGCCTCAGTTACCAGACTCAGATACTCCTCTTTCTCCCACCTTCCTCCCCTGTTCCTTTTGCAGATGAAGCCCCACCCTGAAAAGACTCCTGTCACACTGGGACCGGACTTACTGACGGTGTGGAAGTCTGGGGTCAGCCGAACGCACTCTCTGCCTAATGATAGCTACATGTGTCGCGATGGGAGCACCGCTGAAAGGTCCCTGGGACGCAGGGGATGGCGGCTCCCCAAAGCTCAGTCAGGTACCAGGGCTGGGTAGCTTGGCTTCACTCACACAGGGAGACCCCCTCCTTCCCTAAGTCAGTCCTCACTTGGGTCGGGGTGACTGAGGCAGCAAAAGGAGGTCCTCCTACCTCTGGGGAGCCCCAGCCCTAGGAGAGTGAGGGTAGAGTTTCTGATGAGGGAGAGAGCATGGAAGGGAGGGGCTCAGGAGGGGGAGTCTCTCTCTTCCTCACCCCTCCACTGCTCCCTTTCCTCTGCAGGCTCTGTCTTGTCTGTTCACTCCCAACCAGCAGACACCAGCTACACCCCACAGCTTCCCAAAGACACGCCCCACCTGCTCCAGCCCCACTGTGCCCTCATGTGGGGCACCATCCCCAAACTGCCCCCACCAGGCCGCTCCCCTTTGGCTCAAAGGCCACTCAGGCGCCAGGTGAGCAGTTGTGGCATGGTAGGTATTGGTCTGGGGGCTGGACCCTCTGCTGGGAATCGAGGCTGGCGGTGACAATTAGAGCCAATGCTTTCATTCTTCCAGCAAGGATGTGCCAGGCCAGTTCTAGGTGTCCAGGATACAGTGTTGGGCAAAGCAGAAGTGGTCTGTCCCTTCTTGAAGTTCACACCCACCCAAGGGAGGCCAGAGGGTGCAGAGGTCACCCAAGGCCACACCTGTCGAGTTGGAGACAGAACCCAGGCTTCTGCACTTCCTTTCCCCCACTCAGAGCAGCTTCCCTATTCTTTTTCACTCTTGGGACTGAGCTGAGGGAAATGAAACGGGTTTTAAGTGTCTTCACTTTCAGCCAAGCCCTGAGCCCACCTTCTGGAGCCCATACTCCAAGGGCACAGAGCAGAACCACATGGAGCCAGGTGAGGCTTGTCTGCCCTGCCTGTGACAAGGCCACAGTCCATGCCATGTCTGTGCCCTTCTGCGTGAGCATGAGAAGCTGCTCAGTCCCATGCACTCAGGCAGCAGGCACAGTATGTCTTTATTCTGCAAATATTCACTAAGCAGCCTCGGTGTGCCAGGCACTGGGGACATAGCTCCTGTCCCCCAGCCTAATAGTGGAGGCTACACACCATCAGACCATTGCAGCAATGGGTCATTTTTGCCGGATGGTGCAGTGGGGAGCACAGAGGAGGAAGGGGTTAATTTTACTGGGGGGGGTAGACATTGTGAAGCCCCACATCACAGAGAACCTGAGTCCATACAGTTGAGAGGTGCTTGCCAACGGGAAGGAAATTCAAAGCCAAAGGGACGAGGGCTGCAGAGAGCCTTCCTGCAAGCTTGGGAGAGACCAGAGCATGTGGAAAGGAAGACAGGATTTGGGGGGGAGGCATGGCAAACCGTAGACATTAGGCTGTACATGGACCCTCTCTCCCAATAAGAACAGCTACCTGTACCTCTGCTTGGGTGCAGGGCTGATTCAGCATGACAGAAGGGACAATTCACTTTGGATAGGAGACCCCTGAGCTAACCCATCCCCCCACCCCACACAGGCAGCAATAAGGACAGATTCCTTGGACGTTCAGGGCCTGGGCAGCCGGGAGGACCTGCTGTCAGAGGTGAGTGGGCCTTCCCCACCTCTGGCCCGCGCCTACTCCTTCTGGGGCCAGACCAGCATCCAAGTGCAGCAGCATTCCCGCAGCCAGAGCAAGATCTTGAAGCACATGCCCCCGCCAGCCCCTTGCCTACGTCCAGAGCCCAACTGGGGCAAGGACCCTCCAGAGACCAGAAGCAGCTTAGAATTGGACACAGAGCTGAGCTGGATTTCGGGAGACCTCCTGCCCACTGGCGACCAGGAGGAGGCCCCATCCCCGCGGGACCTGAAGAAGTGTTACAGCGTGGAAGCCCAGAGCTGCCAGCGCCGGCCCGTGTCTTGGCTAGATGAACAGAGGAGACACTCCATTGCCGTCAGCTGCCTGGACAGCGGCTCCCAGCCCCACCTGGGCCCAAGCCCCTCGAACCTCGGGGGCCAGCCTCTTGGGGGGCCCGGAAGCCGGCCCAAGAAAAAACTCAGCCCGCCCAGTATTTCCATAGACCCCCCCGAGAGCCACAGCCCTCGGCCCCCACCCAGCCCTGGCATCTGCCTCCGGAGAAGGGCTCCATCCAGCGAGTCCAAGGACCCCTTGGCCTCTGGCCCCCCTGACAGCATGGCTGCCTCACCCTCCCCAAAGAAAGACGTGCTGAGTCTCTCCGGTTTATCCTCTGACCCAGCAGACCTGGAGCCCTGAGTCCTGCTCCACTCTCCCACTCACCTTTCTCCACTGGGTGCCAAATCCTAGCTCCTCCTCCTGGGCTATGTTCCTGAAAAAAGTTCCATTTAGACACCAAGGAGGCGCTCCTCCCTGCCTCGGTGGCTCTGGGCACCTGCAAGCAGAACTTCCAAAGAGAGTTATAAAACAGTAGCTCTGGCACCTCTGGATGAAAAAGAGAGGCCCAGTGCAGCTGAGGTTCCCGACACCAGGAGCTGTTGGGAGAAAGCAATACGTTTGTGCAGAATCTCTATGTATATTCTATTTTATTAAATTAATTGAATCTAGTATATGCGGGATGTATGACATTTTGTGACTGAAGAGACTTGTTTCCTTCTACTTTTATGTGTCTCAGAATATTTCTGAGGCGAAGGCGTCTGTCTCTTGGCTATTTTAACCTAAAATAACCAGTCTAGTTATATTCCCTCTTCTTGCAAAGCACAAGCTGGGACCACGAGTGCATTACAGCCCCAACGGTGGCCCATCTTCAGCGGAGAGTGAAAACTATTTTGGAAACTGTAATGTAACTTATTTTCTCCTTTAACCCCATCATCATTTTCTGTAGGGAAGAAAAAAGGAAAAAATGAGATTTTACAAGTGAAATGGAACCTTTTTATATATACAACATACATCTCTCTCTCTATATATACATATATATGAAATAAAGTAATTTTCCTAAATAAAAAGTATATCACAGTCCAGAGTAAAGGCCAAAGAGATGGAGAGTGAGGCATCTCCAGATGGTGTCGGAGAGAGATTCCTGAAGATGGGGAGTGGGTGGCAGGAAGCGAAGGGGTGTGTGAGTGTGTGTGCTTGTGTGTATGAGTGTGTCTGTGAGTGTGTGTGAGGGAGGGAGAACCCAAATGCCTTGCTCTGGAGGACTACAATCTTTGGCCTGCCCTCCTGGGCTGAGAAGGACAGGAGAAGCCTTCTGCTTGGTGCTAGCTGGGGAGGCAGGGTCTCCTCCTTCTGTGATCAAAGCTTTATTGCTTCCCCTCAGTCAGGCAGCTCAGTGAATGTGAGTAATTCCAGATTAACTCTTATTTCTGCTGACAGCTATCAGCCACACATTGAAAGCTGGAAATTGTCATAATGAAGCTGTTTTGGTTAATGGAGCTGACTGAGGCTGCCTCGGCGGCTGCAGAGCTACATTTGTGAGTTGGTGGAGGAGAGGGGCAAATGCTTGTAGGTCTTCCTTTCCCAGGCTTCAGCCCTGGATTTGCCACACTTCTAGCTGGATGCCTGACCTGATGGGTCTGGGCTTCAGCCTCCTGCCTTAGGAAGGCTCGAGCCTGCCCACCTGCTGGCAATGGAATTAAGCTGTGCAAATCAAGTGGGATGCTCCAACTCAAGCATGAGGGGGCCAATGCTGGGTGTCTACAGGCAACCTTCTAATAGAGTTGGCTGCTGAGCCTGGAGCTGGCGCCCTAGGGGGTGATGGACGAGTACCATCAAGGTGTTTACACGGTCTGTCTGCTGCCTGCCCAGTGGGAACCAGCAGAGGAGGGAGTAGTGAAGGCAGCCACAGGCAGGCAGAAGGAAGAAAGAGAACTGTGGCCCAGAGCCACCTTTCTGGTGCTACCACAAGCAATATTCTCTTGCCTGTAATGCTGGGGCCAAGGTGGGGTGACCATGGGTTCAGCCAGCCTGTCACCTGCCAGCCACCCCTAAATGTCTGCCCCAACCCTACCCCCTTGGCAGCCCTGCCCCCTCACCTGGGGCCTTCAAACCCCAAGATTGGATTGGATTCGGGAAACTTCAATGGCAGCCTCCATCTGAACCAGGCAGCTGGGAGCTGGGGACGCCAGGCTGCCGAGTGGGTGGCCCTGGAGGCATTGTCCAGTCTTATGTTTTCTAAGCTGGTGAGAGCGTTTCTAATTGCTCTTTTGGACAGAAATGATACCACTCCTTTAAGCAAACACCTAGTTTTATCCCCTTAGGGTGTGCAATAATGTCAAACTCTTTTTTTCCCCTGGCCTCCTTGTGTAGAAGAGGAGGTGCTTGTAGGAGCTGCTATTTTTTTTTTTTATAAGCAAAGCTGTACAAAATTCCTCGAGCTTTGTCACCTGGATCTGCAGATGAAGCTCTTATATTTTTGTAGAATTCTATAGCTGCTTATTCTCTATGAGGATGGAAGATGGGAGTACGGGGTGTCTGGGGTCTTTTTTTCTTCTAGTGATTGGAGGACTCTGGATCAAGGTGAAGCCGGGGAGCTGCCCCTCCACTCCAGCACCATCACCACCCATGCTGGACAGCATGGCACACTGTAACACTGTAAAGTCACTTGGGTTGACTCTTAATATACCTGGTTCCTTCTGGGGTCCCTTTCTTCTGGCCCCCTCCTCTAAGTAGGGGCCCGGGAAGCTTATTTGGGGTGCACTGACTGTGCTTGTGGGGTTGCTCTCTAGAGATGTCAGTGGTCAGCCTGATGGAAAGGAAAAGGCTGCCCCACCCCTCCCCATCCCCATCTATGGACTGAAGGGTTTCTCTGGAAGAGGACAGTGCCTGGGGACACTGGTCAGGGGGACATCTGGTCAGTGATGTGGAAATACTAATTTGTAGCAGAGTCAAACTGGGTATTTGGGGGAAGGAAATTGTGACTCTTCCCCAATAATGTAACATCTTTATCAATGATGGAAACTGTTTTGTCTTATTAAAAGGGTTTGAAGTGAAAATGATTCTGCTGAATCTTATGTATGCCAGTAATAATAATGGTGATGCTAACCTCACGATGCTTCTCTGGGTGGTTATTTGATTCTACTCCAGGGTACATAGCAGGTGGCAGCAAGGGGTGGGAAAGACTAAAGGAGGTTGGTTGGGGAGGGCTGGTGGAGGCAGCAGGCCTTGGATTGGATCCTCTAGGGACAGCACTGGAACTGGTCAGAGGCTTCAGGAGTGTGGGGCTTTTGGAGGAGGGAACATCTACCCTGTCATTTTTGCCCTCAGCCTCCTCCCTGGGGGCTCAGAGGAAACTGTGTCAGTAGCTACAGGCCCCCTCCTCGGGCTTGGCTGCTTCTGCTTCCTCCACCCCCAGGACTCCAGGAAAAGGTCTGTCTGGGGGTGGGGGACTGGGAAGAGGGGCGAGCTGAGCTGGTGCTAAAAACAATTCTGAGGCTCATATGCAGTTTTGCTCTTCAAAACACCCTAGCAAGGGAAGTATACTTGCTATCATTTTCCATGAGGCAGTGGGTTCAGAGAGGTTAAGTGACTTATCCAAGGTCACACAGCCAGGAAATGTCACAGTTGGGATTTAATCCTAGGTCTGCCCAACCTAAAATCCACACTACCCTGACTCTTCTCATTGTGCGGGGGGAGCATGGGACATGGTGGGAAGAGTTCTGCTTACAAAATGGCTTGCTAGGGGGCCCTTTTCCAAAGTAGTCACATTCATGTTCATAGAAATGTACACACATGTTCCCAGCTTGGCATACTCAGAGGCTTAGAGAGGCTCTCAGCCTCCCACCTCTTTGGCTTCCAGACTTCAATCACAGGGAACAGTGGTGAGAGGGGTTCAATCTCAGGAGAGGTGTCCCTAGGCTCCAGATGGTTGTCCAAGAGCTGGCAAGGCTGGCTCTGCGATCACTCCAGATTCCCAGGCCCCACCCTTCCCTGGCATAATGTTGCCCTTGAACTCCAAGGTGCCTGTTTTCTTCCCCATGCCACAACCTTTTCTCTTCCTGTTCTCTGCCCCTGTCCCACCCAGACCTCACCCACTTTCCAAACAGTCTTTGTCTCCACCCTCACCCTGGTTGCTACCCATCACAGCCTGGTGTCCCATGGCCTCTTTTTCTCTCACCTGGGCTGATGACAGCAGTGCAGCGAGGGCATCAGACACCAGGTGGCAGCACAAGGTGGTGCCCTCACCTGGTGATGCTGGTGCCCCTCCTGCAGAGGTAGCAAGCTGGGGAGAAGACACCCATACTGGTGTCCCTTCTAGGAACACACACTCTCTCTGACTCCCTGGAGGAGGAAGCCGGCTTGCGGGGCCCAGTGAAGGACTTTGTGTGTGGAGAAGCCTAGACAAGGATCCTGGCATCTGAGTGTTGAGCCTACATTGCTCAATGATCCCTGCTTAAAGCTGGAGGACTCAAGACTAATCCAGGACAGTGGTTGCCAGAAGGGGAATTAACTCTCAAAGCAAGTTTAGTTGCTCTGGGGCAGAGCAAGGCCAGTCAAGGAGGCAGCTGCTCCAGAGAACCCCCAGGGGGGAATTCTGCTAAGAACTTTGACACTCTGCCGGTCTTAGCGCTGGTCCAGGTGTGGGAGCTGCTGACTGTGGCCTGCAGAGCTAATTAATTCTCCTTGCTTTGAAAACTCGAATGGGCACAGCAGCCAGAGCTTTTGCCTGCATGCCAAATCAGATCAGGCACAGGGTGGGGGCGGAGGGGCCACCAGGCTGGGGTCCGGAGGAAGAAGACCAACTGCTTGAGAGGAGACAAAGGGAGGCTGGGGTGTGGGAGCTGGAGTCTGGTTTGGGGGTGCTCCTGGCCTTCAGGGAGCTGCTCAAGAACTCCGATGGTGAGAGGGGAGGGAGGCTTTGCCATTCTACACACTGCCCCTGTCTCCAACCGCAGTGTTTCCTGTTCCTGGGTCCCCCTGTCCCCCCTTGCTCTGCTTTCTTCTCTCTGCTGTCATGCCTGCCCTGAGCTGTACCTTGCAATTATCTTATCTTTCCATCTTCTTGCCAGGAAATCCCTGCTGCTGGGTTCCCCTGGGATGCTCTGCTGCGGGGGAGGCTGCACATGCTCCTTCCATCCTGCCTGGAGCTGCAGTCAGCTGGGGAGGGAGGATGGGGCTGCGGCCACTAAGGCTGGGGGAGTTTCAGTCCACCTCTCTGCTGCAGCCTAATGCACAAGGCCTTTGTTTCCTCTCCCAGGAATCCTCCTGCAGAAACCATCTTGGATCTGAAAACTCAAAAGTGCAGCGGGCAGTGCCACTGCCACAGTAACATAGAGATACAATGCTATCACCTCTTCTTAGGAAATGGGGTATTTGCTTTATCAGTCAACAAACACTTCCAGAGGACCAGCTTTGCCAGACATTGTCCTGAGTGATGAGGACACAGTTATAAATAAGACTCAGTCCCTAACCCCAAGGTATCCACAGTCCTCTAGGGGAGGTAAGGAAGACAGTGAATACAGTACCGGAAAGGGGATTGTGCAAGGAAGCGTCCCTAACCTGGGACTGGGAGGGCAGAGGCCCAAAGCAGGCTTTGAGGAGGAGGAGGACTCACGCAAAATCTTGAAGGGTAGATAGAGTTTTCCAGGTGCAGAAAGGGAGATGGGGTGTAGGGAGGAGAGTGTGTGGCTCTGAGTTGGCTGGGAGACATTTTCAGAAAACATGGGGCTTATTCTCCTGGGCCAGGATAAGCCCTAGGGCCCTGGATGATGGCTCAGGACCTCAGATTTCTTGCTCTGGTGAGAACAACCAAAACAATAACATCCTGGAAATGTTGTGGTTATTATGTCAGAGCTGTGTGAAAGGAGTCATATTTCATGAGCGGCCAGGAGGGGTGAAGCCCCCATGCCTCAAATGAGATGCGGAAGGCGAGGCTCTCCAAGGGGCCCCACCATGATCTTAGAGTCTCCCACCCAGTGCTGTAGCCTTGGGAAGGTGATGACAAGATGAAAAGCCTGGGGTCCAAAGGGATGGTGCCTCAGCCCCAATGCTAAAGACAGACCAAAGGGTCCTAGCTCCAAGCTGGAGATCTAACCAGTGGCTGCATGGCCAACCTGAGGCTGGAAGGGCCCACATCAAAGTCTGGGCTAGTTCTGGGCTCTCCATCTCAGGAAAATCCCCAAGTCTCCCCAATCGCAGAGCCAGCCTTCCTGGTTTATTTGGTGCCTAAGACCCCACAAACCTTAGAGAAGGATCGGGAGAGGACAGAGAGTGAGGGGATGCTGGTGGGAAGACCAAGGGGCAGAAGGTGGGTGCTCATGAAGCCATGACCAGTGTTGGGAGAGGGGTGGAGAAAGATTCCCAGCTGCCCAGGCCATAGCAGCCTGTACCACCAGGGCTGGAAGAGAGCATAGGTGACACCCTGTCCATGTTGCTCAAGAAACTAAGTCCCAAAGACATCAAGGAACTTGCTGAGATCACACACGGGATATAAAAGGTACTAACTGAGGCACTGGGGGAGGGGATTGGAGGTGACTCAGTCAGTCCCTGCCCTTGGGGACCTCTCAGACTGGCGGGGAAGACAGAGTCTTCTCAACCAAATATAACCCAAGGCACACTGTGACAAAGTGTGAAAGCTTTGTAAAGTCTTCTGACCAGAGAGGGTGTAAGAGGAAGAGGAGAGGGTGGGCGTGAGTGGGTGAGTGCAGTGAAGGGCGCAGATAAAGAGGTGCCTAGGAGGACCGGCCCAAGAGAGGAGGAGTTGAGGCCCCAGTCTAGCCGGGCTTGGAGGAGTTTTATCCACCCCACTCCCACCCCCTTCCCATGCCTGCCCAGATCTCAGCTCTGATAGTCAACAGTTGAAGAGATTTCCCTCTGGTGACTTCCTGCCTGGTTAGAGAGATAGGAGGTGGCTGACCACTTCTGTGCTATCTTTTTTTTTTTTTTTTTTGAGACAGAGCCTCAAGCTGTCACCCTGGACAGAGTGCTGCAGCATCACAGCTCACAATTCCTGGGCTCAAGCGAGTCTCTTGCCTCCGCCTCCCATGTAGCTGGAACTACAGATGCCTGCCACAACGCCCGGCCATTTTTTTGGTTGCAGCCGTCATTGTTGTTTGGTGGGCCGGGCTGGATTCGAACCTGCCAACTCAGGTGTACGTGACTTGCGCCTTAGCCCGCTGAGCCACAGGTGCTGAGCCACTTCTGTGCTATCTTGCTGGCTCCTGCCCATGCCTGCCACTGAGAAGCCAAGGAAGGAAACACCTTCTCTGGAGAAACAAGTGCCAGGAAAGGGATCACCAGGGTGAAATCAGACCTTGCAGGCGAGGGTTGGGGAAGGATGGGCCAGGCAAAGATCTGCCTGGGAGAATTTGTTCTCAGTCCCAGGAAGGTAAGGTAAGTGGCAGTTAGGGAAGAGAGAGTGACTGGGGGAGTAAGAGCTAGAAGGATCCCAGCATGGCCAAGCAGGAGAAGGCCGCTGACCCCTTACAGATGGGGAATGTGGGATCTCAGCCTTAGGAGGATGCTAATGGGGGTTCTTCCTGGGCTTCACCTGCTCACCCCCACCCTGATCAGGCTGAAGTCGAGGAAATTAATATGTGTAGGGTGCCTACTAAGTGTGCTAGTCAATATGCTTTTCATACTCTTCCCATTCGGCCTCAGAGAACTCTCTGAGCAAGACTCTACTATGATTATCTCTAATTTGTAGATGTGAAAGTGGAGGCACGGGGAGGCGCTAAAATGACACAATGAGATCAGGGAGCCACAGATCCTCAGAAAGTGGCAATTTTAGAGTGCCTAGGAGGGCATCATCTGGCTCAGCACCTGTGACTCAGTGGGCTAAGGCACCAGCCACATACACCTGAGCTGGCAGGTTTGAGTCCAGCCCAGACCCGCCAAACAATGACGGCTGCAACCAAAAAATGGCCGGGCGTTGTGGCCGGTGCCTGTGGTCCCAGCTACTTGGGAGGTGGAGGCAAGAGACTCGCTTGAGCCCAGGAATTGGAGTTTGCTGTGAGCTGTGATGCCACAGCACTCTATCCAGGGTGACAGCTTGAGGCTCTGTCTCAAAAAAAAAAGGAGGGCACCATCTGGGTGATGCTGTGACCCGCTTTCAGGCCCCACTCCACAGGTACACACACGCAGAGCACACACCTGCTCCAGTGTTTTGGTGTCCACCAGTTGTCTTCATGGTCGGGCACAAAAGCTCTTCCCATTTACAGATAAGGAAATTGATGTCCCAAGATGACTGATCACCTCAAAATTTATCTCTAAAAGAGGAATGCTAAATCTCTCTCTGTGTCTTCCTGATTGGCTGGACGCCCACAGAGTTTTGGGGAGTCTGTGAGAGCCTGTGTACTCCAATTCCCCCCTTGGAAACACTCTGCTCTGGGCCTATCAGCCTCAGTATCTAGAGGGGCAACTCTCAGGCAGGGTCCAGGGGCCACTGGAAGTGGCTGTCCCTGTGTCAACGGCTCCCCCACCTCTCCTCCAAAGTCCCTACCAGCACGGCAGTTTTGGGGAGGGCTGTGGCAACCCGCCAAAACAGAGACGTGAGCCTGACCCAAAGGGCCTGGGGTAGGGCTCCGCGTCAGGGCGGGGCTCGGGGTGCGGGGAGGCGTCTCCCGGCAGCCCGTAGCTCCAGGTCGTAGCAGCGCTGGTGGCACTGCACTCGCCTTCCTTCCTCGCTGCCGCCACCCCTCGCCCCCATGGACGCCCTGTGTGGCTCCGGGGAGCTCGGCTCCAAGTTCTGGGTAAGGCGCGGGGCTCAGGGGTCACGGTGGCGGGGGGCCGGCAACTGTCTGGGACGCAGGGCGCGCACAACGGAGCCCCTGAAACTGCGTGGGCGACTAGGAGGGGGCGATGGGGCACGGATGGCAGAGGGGGTGCTTGGTCCGCGCCCTGACAGCCAGGTCCCACGCAGTGTCCTGCTCCGCCCTCCTGGCCGCACGGAGAAGCTCACGAGGCACCCCGGGAGTGGGAAAGTGCCTCCACTTTCTGCTTTGCTCCGGCCTCTCTGTCGCGTGCCTAAGGAACACTTTGCCATCCGCGGGTTCCTACCTGACCCTTCTGCCGCACAGACGAGGGCTCGCTGCGCCACCCCCAGCCCTGGGACCCCCAGGGCATCCAGAACCCCTGCTCAAACAGGTACTTCGGGAGGCTGCTGTGCAGGTCCTCACCCTCCTTGGGAAAGGTTCCTGCCACTTTCCTTTGTTTGGGAAAGAGCCAGCCAGCTGCGGCGGGTCAGAGAGCAATGGATCGCTACCACCCAGGACTCCCGGAGGGAGAGGCAGACCTCGCTCGGGTGCAGGGAATCAGGACTGCCCTCGTCCAACCCTCTCCCTCTCCTTTAACAGATGGAGAAAGGGGGTCCCAGAGAGAGGAAGGGACTTGCCAGAAGTTGCCCAGTTCAAGGAAGGCAGAGCTGGGATAGAAAAGCAGGCCATTTGTGACTTACCCCAGATCCCTTTCTCAGACAGGCTGCTGATCCCAGGCCCCCCGGGTAGTTGGGGTGCATTAAACGTATACAGACTAAGTGCTTTCTTACCAGCTTTCAAAAGCCACTTGCCTCTGTGGGCAAGTGATAGTGTGATCTTACAGATGGAGACGAGGGGTTTATGGATTAAAGGGGTTTATCTGTGGTCATCCAGGGGTGCCCACCATAGGCTGATCTGAAATCCAGGAGCCTGAATCCCAATCTCTAAGTCTTTTCCCCATTTTGAGTATACAGGGACACTCAAAAAATGTACGCCCATTTTAAGAAGGCAAAAATCTGAATTAAATTGTAATACTCAATATATACCCATAATGTTTTTTTATCTTGTATAATGTATCTTGTAGATAATATCTCTTATAATTGGAGAAGTCAAATGTGACTCTAATATTCCAATTTTAATATAGTGCTTTCCTTCTGAAAATGTGTATACATTTAGGGGGCACTCTCTGTATGTGATCTGTGTGTGTATGTATGTGCCCATAGAGTCTTAACAAAGTTGTGTGCTGTACACGGGTGTGTGCATAAGTTTAAAAGTCTAGAACCACACTCTTGGGCTGTGTTTGGGGTGGGCTGACAGCATTACATGGATTTTTTGAAATTTGGGGCAATGGTAAAAAATTGTTTTTTGGGTTCTCCCTTTTCCTGTGGGTGACCAACAGGTTAATCTGAGTTGGTGCAATTTCTCTGTCACTGCCCTTCTTTCCTGGTGCCACAGAAACCTCATTTATTATTCAGCTTGGACTGTCCACTTGTCACCAGGGTCCAGAGGTTGTGCCCTTGCCTCATAGTCTTTTCACTGCTCTCTTGACCATGACATGGTCATAGGGTCTGGAGTGCTTAGGCAGAGAATCAAAAGGGAAGTACAAGGCCCTCAGGTACAAGGACCCTTGTTCCTAGTACACAAGCTTAAACTTGTGAGCTCGAGACTGTACAGAGATGGTGATCTGCTCTCAAAGAACCTAGAGTTAGAGAAATCAAGACTCTCTTTTTGTCCCAAGTTCAGAGATCCTTTAGTTTTACCCTTCCATGTGACTGGAGAATGAAGAAGGTCAGAGCTTGGGGGCTATTCCAACCCTTCCTTGTAGAAATGGGGAAACTGGGCTCGTCACCAGTAGTTCAGCAGCCAGGGCGCTAGCCACATACACCAGAGTTGGCAGGTTCGAATCCAACCCTGGCCTGCCAAACAACAATGCAACAACAACAACAACAACAACAAAAAATAGCCGGGCGTTGTGGTGGGCACCTATAGTCCCAGCTACTTAGAAGGCTGAGGCAAGAGAATCACTTAAGATTCAAGAGTATCAGAGCCCAAGAGTTTGAGGTTGCTGTGAGCTGTGACACCATGGCACTCTACTGAAGGTGACATAGTGAGACTGTCTCAAAAAAAAAAAAAAAAGAAAGAACTGGAGAAACTGAGGCCAGGAGAGAAAAGGCCATACACCAATCAATTACGGAGTGCTGGAATGGGAAATAAGACCCTGAAGACATGGTTCCAACCTTGCCATTGCCTGACATTGCACCTTTGAGCTTCTGAGTCCTCTGGCCCCTGAACTTCTTGCTGCTCAGGAGCACACCAGTGACAGTCATCTCATCTATATTATGAAGCTCTTGTGGGACCTCTGCTTGGGCACCTTAAATGGCAGGAAAGTGACTACTCCCTTTCCCATACAGTCTCCAAAAATCTTTCTCATGATCTTCTTGGCTCCTAAGAGCTGTTCCAAGCCACATTTAGGGTGGCTGGTGAGTGGGAGCGGGGAGTGGAGGTGACAGGAAGGGCCTAGTCTCACCTCTGAGCATTTGAATTGCTGAGAAGAGAAAGGCTGAGACTAGCAACTCACCTGTAACTCAGTGACACAGAGTCTGGGTGACTCTCACCTGCAGTGTGCTATGCTGTGTTTCACGTGCACTGCATATTATTTAGTCACTCCTTCCCCAGGACCCTTTACCCTTAGGGGCCTATTGGTGACACTCCCTACTGGTAGCCAGGAAGTACCTGAACCAAAAATGAAAATGGGGTGAAAGGGAGGGAGAGGGGATGGGGTGGGGTGTTCATTCTAGGCTGCTTGTTTACCAAGACATCCACTAGCTTATCCTCATAGCCTTAGGTTCTCCACCTGTGAAATGGAGAAATAACCTATCTCCTACCCGCACCTCACAAGATTTTCACGAGGAGCAAATGCGATAGGGAACGTGACATGATCCTAAGCACTAAGAAACTCTCTATAGGTAGCAGGTTCTGACACTCCCGGGGAGAGACAGAGGAGAAAGAGAAATGAAGTTAGAAAGGAATGCTAAACCTGGGGGAACCTATATGAAAAGCGCTGGCAGGGCTGCTGGGCCAGAGGGTCCAGCTTAGCTCTTTTCTGGGTCCAGGGGAGCTGAACTTGGCTAATCTGAGGGTAGGAGACTCAGGTGACACGTGACCCTAGGGCATATGCACGGATTTCTGTGTATTTACACTTATTACCTGCTGGGTATATGAATTATCTCTTTGTCTGAATCCTCTCTCTCATCTCTATCCACTTAGGACAAGGTTGCCAACATCTCTAAGCATGCCTTGGGAGTTTTTGTGAAAATAAATTTCAAAAAGGGGGTGGGGTGGAGGGAAATAAATTTCAAAAGAGCGAATCATGCAACCAAACTACTCATGAGGTCAGAGGTCCCTCTAGAACAAGGGAGGTGGTGAGGTTCCTTCACTCTGCCCTCTGTCTTTGTTTTGAGCAATAGAGGTTGGGTTGCACTTGAGTGGCAAAGAGAAAATATGGAGGAGGAGCCCACGCCGTTTCCTTTCAGATAGACCTCCGTTTGCTTAATTAACCTTGATCTGATAGTCCCAGGAAGCACAGAAATCTGAAGATCCTGACCATGAAAGTTGTCCAAAGATGGCACTGATTGCCTGAGAACCAGGGAGCTCCTGGTCACCAGGGATATATAAGCGCGTGGTTAGTGACCACTTGGTGGGAACGCTGGAGAGAAGATTCAGGGCAGGGAAGGAGCTGGGGTCCTCAGAGTCTGTGACCAACTAACTGCAAAGAGGGAAGATGTGGCTAATGAGGGTTCACCGAATCCTCCTCTGAGATTTCCAGACTCCCATTTCCTGGGCACTTTCCGCGCTCTAGACATGGAGTATTCTTAGCAGCAACTTCTGCTAGAGGCCCACGAATCTCCCTTGGTCAGGCCCGCGTGGGGAAGGTGCCCCTAGTGCTCTCTTTGCTGTTCATCCACCCTGGGGAGGAAGAGCCCCGGCCCCTTGGAGGCTAAGCTCCCCGTGTCTCTTGCTTTGCTCTGTCTAGTCCCCATTCTAGCACGTATGCATTTTGTGACTTTGGGCAAATTACTCACTTTCTCTGGGCCCAGCTGTGTTTCAGGGGGAGGGGTCCAGGGACCCCTTCAGGTCTGGAATTGCCTAGTGATTATTCTGGGAGTTGCCCTCGGGCTCAGGGGCTGAGACCATGATTAAGGCCTCCAAACCTCACAGCTCCTGGGAATTAAGATCCCCTCTGCTTCCTGTGAGGCAGCTGTCAGAGCACATGAGTAATAGACAGGGCTCCAATGTCAATGTAGTTCAGCTCTCAAATGGAGATGGTGACCTGCAAAACTATGGGGAAACTGGTAGAAATAGGCAGCTGAGACCCACGGCCCTTGAGGGGGTCAGGTGGGTGGGAAGTGGATGGGTGTCCACGAGAACAGGCCTATTAGTTCTGTATTCTGTAGTTCATAGTATTTGTGCTATCTAGAGTAGTGCCTGGCAAAGAGAAGGCACTTGGCACCCTGGACTCCCAGTTGAGTGTAAAATGAAGGTGAAGACAGGGTCAGTGGAGGTCATTTCCTGGATCCCATGACACTCTCTAAACTCCTCAGGGCAGGATGGACTATCCATTCCCAAGGCGCTCCAGCATTCCTTTCTGATGCCCAAAGCCCTCGCCAGCTGGGAAGCGGGAACTGGGCCCATAGTCTCTTCTCCAGCCATCACCCACACAGTTTCCACAGCAACAATAGCTTCCTTAATAATGTGATTAAACAGCTGGATGGGGCTGATAAGGGGGAAGCCCCCACAATGGACCACGTTGCAGATGCCCCTGCGTGGCCACTGAGGCTGAAATCCCTGCAGATTCAAATAGGCGGCAGGTGGAGAAAGGACTCTGGAGCCTTCTGCTCTGGCTCTGCCAGGGACCTTCCAGCCTTCTGGGCTCAGGTCTGTTGACAGGCTCTGTCATGAGAAAAGTCATGACTTCCTTAATCCTGCATGGTGGGGGAAGGGGGAAACCACCAGTGCTGTGCAGCTCCTGAGGTCACAGATTGGGATGGGATTGAATGACAGATTTGTCTCAGCAGAAATGGGGGTGCAGACAGGGTAGAGCATGCTCTGTCTCAATCACCCTCAATGGCCAAAACAGGGAGCTTTGGAAGGCTGGAGGGGTCCAAAACTACTGTACTGAGTTAGTCTGTGGCTCACAGGCCCAAGAGGCCAATCTGCTCTGGAAGGGGCCTGCCAGTCCACGATGACTCTGGTTCATGGAGCTCTGCTGTGGGCCAGGATTCGCATTTCATATTCATGACAGGCAGCTGAGACCCAGGAAGTCCAGCTCCAAAGTTGCAGCCCCTAACTACAGGGTTACACTACGCTGCCCCTATGCTCTGTAGGGCTCCAGCATAAAGTCCCACCTTGGGAACAGAACACATAAATCCAGATCACCTTTCAGCCAGGCAGCCACCCTGGCATTACCTGCTTTTTCTCACGGAGCTGAGGGAGAGGGGCTGCCAACACCTGGGCAGTGGACGAGCTGGGGCTATAGGAGCCCCAGGACTAGAAACCTGAATATCCAGTTAGAAGGGGAAATCTAATTCCATGGTTAAGCCTCCGTTCCCACCTCTATCCAACCCTCTGCCAACCTGACCCCTGGACCTGCACCAGAAACAGAAATAGGTCCGGGTGGGGCAAGGGCCACAGCAACTGGGCTCACCCCCCGCCCCCCAGGGTCCTGCTCCACCTGCTGCCCCTGGGACAACCAGGGAGAGGCAGACACAGCCCAGACACTCTGGCCCTGTCTTCTGAGGGGTCAGCTATAGTCCCTGCTAGGACTTCCCTCCCTAGAGGCCTGCCTGATGTTTCAAGGCCATTTCCCTGTCTAGAGGCCAGAGGCAAGATTGGCAAAACTCCCTCCCGAATGCCACTTCCCTGACTCACTTCCTTCCCTAAGTCTCCTACCCTCAGAAACCCAGGCCTAGGGGACTATGGAGGACTAGAAGGGCTGGGGAGAAACCAGGCTGTGGCAGAAGGTAATGCCAGAAGCCAAGAGTTCAGAGGTCAAAGCTGTCCAGTACTGAATTCACTGCCCTCAGGTGGGATGGAGGAAGAGAATTTGAGGCACCCAGCAAGGACAGGGTTCTTGGGAGCAGGAGTGAGCTCTAGAATAAGATGCAGGGATGGGGTTGAGAGATGGTTGGGAGTGAGTTAAGATTTTAATTCAGAAGGCCAAGATTGGAGAGGGTGAGAGCTGAGCAGAAACGTGCAGGTGATGAGCCCAAGAGCAGAGAGCGCAGGAGCAGGCCTGGGTGTGGGGCCCGAGAGAGGGGAGTGGGGAGGTAAGAGTGCAAGAGGAGCGCTCAGTGGCCTTGACCAGAAGAATGATGAGCAAGTGCTGTCTGTCGGCTCAGGTTCCACAGGAGGCTGTCTCTGCTGCTGTGCTGGAAAGACAAGGGTGCTGTGGCAGAGCAGGACGGCCAGCTGGATGGCAGGGGGCGGGGGCAGTGCGGACAGAGACAGAAAGACAGAGAAAGAGAGACAGAGACGGGGAGACAGACCAGGAGGGAGATAAGGAGAGACATAGGGAGAGACAGACATGCACACATACGCTGAGGCAGAGAGACAGACAGACAGGCAGAGTGAGAGAGACAGATATGCACACATACACGGAGACAGAGAGACAGAGGGAGAGGCAAAGAGAGACCGAGAGAGACATATGCACACAGAGAGATAGAGACAGGCACAGAGAAAAAGAGAAAGACAGGGAGAGACAGACAGACACACAGAGAGACAGAAAGGGAGGAGAGAAGCTGGGAGACACCATCAATTCTGGGCCTTCCATGGCGGGCCAGGAGATGCTGCCTCTTCCCAGATGAGAACAGCAGAGCACAGTCCTGCCGTGTCGGTCAGCGTGATAATCTGAGGGGAGAGTGGCAGGGTTTGCTGGGGGATGGTGCGTGCGGTATGGGAAAAGGAGGAGAAGCAAGGATGACTTCAAGGTCTCTGGCCTGGAGGAGGAGGAAGGGAAGAGGAGCTGCCATCTCCCAGGGCAGGCAGGCCAGAGGAGGTACATGGGCAAGAGCTCATTTGCAGAAATGTTATGTGTGACAATGTCCCATGGATGTCCTAGCAAGGGCTCTGGGGCACACAGTCAGGATACAGGTGTGGGCAGGCACCTTCTGCCCCCTAGGGAGGGCCTTTACCCATAGGGACATGCTTATCTGAAGGAAAGGAGCCCAGGCTGGACCTCCCTGAGGGTCAGAGTAGCCACCTAGTTGTCATGCTCCAGAGACTCCCGGCTGCTGCCTTAAGGCAGGTGCTGCTCTGTTTTTTTTCTTTTGAGACAGAGCCTCAAGCTGTCTCCCTGGATAGAGTGCAGTGGCATCACATCTCACAGCAACCTCCAATTCCTGGGCTCAAGCGAGTCTCCTGCCTCCGCCTCCCAAGTAGCTGGGACTACAGGCGCCCACCATAACGCCTGGCCATTTTTTGGTTGCAGCCGTAGTTGTTTGGCGGGCCCAGGCTGGATTCGAACCCGCCAGCTCAGGTGTACGTGGCTGGCACCTTAACCCATTGAGCCACAGGCACCGAGCCAGGTGCTGCTCTGTTTAAAGCAAGGTGCTTTGCTGGTCATGCTCTCCCCTGCAAGGCGGTTGCTGGGACACTCTTGTTGCTCCCATGAACATGTGGAGACCAAACTGAGGCATGAAAGAGCTCACCCACAGTTATGTGGCTCAAAAGTGGGAGAGCCGTCGCAGGTTCCCTGCATCGGGCTTGGGTTCTCCTCATGGCCACTCCAGGCCTGCCTTAGGGAGCCAGGCCACTGGCTTGCACATCCACAGGGTGTTTTGCACATGCCTTCTTGCACAGGCTCCCATCATCTGCACACAGGCTTCCTGGCCGGGCAGTGCAATTTCTGGGCCCCTCCTGCATACCCAGTCCTGTGTTGGGAGTTGGAGGGTGGCAGACAAGGCAGGGGAATGAGGGGAGGGCACACTCTCTACCCTCAGGAGCTCACCTTGCTGTAGGAGAATTTGTCCAAGCCCATAGGTCCAGGCCGCATGCAGCTGGGAGGAACCGCAGCATGGCCTCACCAAGCCTGGGTGCCTGTCCCAGCTCCATCCTGCCCAGCCCCCTTGGACCTATGGCCCAGCAGGTGGAGTCTACTTTCTCTTATGTAAACTGGCTTGACCCAGCCCCTATACCTCTGGAAATTGTTCTGAGGCAACAACTGGATAATGACCATGTAAGTGCAGCAATAAAGGCCCCTGAGAAACATCAGGGGCCTTTATCACCCCCACTTAACTGGCTGCCAAGATAAATTAAGGAAGAGTCAGCAGCTAGGATGGCTCCAGAGAGATTTCCGGTAGGAGATGAGGCTTGGGCTGGGCCTGGAGAGGTGGGAAGTATACTCTAGGCCTAGAGACCTGCTAGCTTGAGTTAGGGATGGCCTTGGGACAGGCAATCTGGATGGCAACTAACTGGGGTACTTGACCTGCCCTAGTGGTGTCCCCAGCTTTGTGACCCAGTGGCCAGCCTGGGCTGGCATGTTGGAGGCTGAGCAAGAGTGAGTGGGTCCATGGCTTGCATCGTTTGAGCAACTACTAAATCCTGACTGGTGCTTTCAAGCACAAGCTGTGTGTGGTACGATCTCTGCCTGCTTGGGGCTTGGGTGCAACGTCCCCAGGCAGCATGTCCTGACCTGCATGCTCCACAAGGCAGGGATGGGTTTGCCCAGTGAAAGACACAGAGCTGCATTTCAGGAAGAGTCATCTTACATGGGGCATGGGAGGTTGGAGGCTGACCCAGATGGGACTGGGGAGGGAAGGCAGGCTGAGCCCACCTGGCTCAATTTTAAGATTAAGATCACCAGAATGGAACTTCTCAGACCATCAATATACTGTGCATTCATTAGCCACATCCTTCCCAAACATATCATTGATATTTCAAAATGTTTCCACTGCATGGGGTCCACAATGGAACTCATATTCAAAAATAACGTGAGTTTTTGACTTATCTATGTTTTTACAAAAATTGCTATAAGCAAAAGAGATTGAAAGATAGTCACAAGCCAAAATGTACATTTGAAAGAGGATGTAACTCAAAAAAAAAGGATGAGGCATAGTGGCCTCACACCTGTAATCCTAGCATTTTGGGAGGTAGAGGCCAGAGGATCCTTTGAACTCAGGAGCTTAAGACCAGCCTGAGCAAGAGTGAGACCCCATAGCTACTAAAAAAGAGAAAAATTAGCCGGGTGTTGTGGCAGGCATCTATAGTCCCAGCTACTTGGGAGACTGAGGCAGTGGATCACTTGAGCCCAGAAATTTGAGGTTGCTGTGAGCTAGGCTGACACCAGAGCACTCCAGCCTGAGGCAACAGAGTGAGACTATGTCTCAAAAAACAAAAACAAAACAAGAAGTGTCACAATGAAATGTCAGAGTTATCAAATGTCAAACTTACTACTTAAGGAAATCATTTCATACTTAATAACCTACTATATCTACATACAATACAGGTTAAGCACATACAGTACTTCCCATTGGTGGGTGTTAGTATTACAATGAATTAAAGGGTTCTAAGGCAACTAAGGCAGATAAAAACTGTTCAAACCGGTCTTAAGACTTATGACCATCTACACAAAAGGAACTACTTAAGAAAACCCTTTTTCCGGGTGTTGTGGTGGGCATCGGTAGTCCCAGCTACTTGGGAGGCAGAGGCAAGAGAATAGCTTAAGCCCAAGAGTTTTAGGTTGCTGTGAGCTGTGACGCCACAGCACTCTATCGAGGGCGACAGAGTCAGACAGACTCTGTCTCAAAAAAAAAAAAGAATGCCCTTTTGCTTTGAACTTCTTTCAGCTTTTTTGCTTTGATCTATTATCTCTGAATTCAAAATAAACCTGTATGTGTTCTGTTCAACATGAAAAGCCAGGGTTGGGAAACTTGTATTTTTCTCTCAGTAACTTATAAAGAAAAGAGGTTTATTTGGCTCACAGATCCGCAGGCTGTATGAGAAGCATGGAGCCAGCATCTACTTCCTGGGAGGGCCTCCGGCTGCTGCCACCCCGGGCAGAAGGGGAAGGGGAGCCGAATGTGCAGAGATACACAGCCAGAGAACAGAAGGGCTGCAGGTGGGGGTGCAGGGGTGCCAGACTCTGTTTAATAATCAGCTCTCATGGGAATTAGTTGAGGGCGAACTCTCTCCTTACAAGAGGGTGGTTCCAAGCCTCATGAGGAATCTGCCTCTTAAGAGGCATGCCATGAGAGATGTGGGGAAGCCAAAACTATGTATGCAAATTTTTTATTTTTTATTTTTTTTATTTTTATTTTTTTGTAGAGACAGAGTCTCACTTTATCGCCCTGGGTAGAGTGCCGTGGCGTCACACTGCTCACAGCAACCTCCAGCTCTTGGGCTTAAGCGATTCTCTTGCCTCAGCCTCCCTAGTAGCTGG
>CAUYON010142827.1:0-58634 GCA_963573935.1 Arctocebus calabarensis | reverse complement strand
TCCAGAAGTCTCACGCTGTCTCCCTGTGTCCCCAAAGGGATGTTTCTGGGCAGATCTCGTCAGCCAGAGATGCCTGAAGTCTTCTCTCCCCAGTCTCACCGAGCCCAGTTGCAAGGAAGCTGTTACTCGGCCACCATCTTCACTTGGTCTGAATTCTTAATCACTGTGTTAGTGGATACTTAATACGTGTTTTGAATGACATTAGCCAGTAAGTGAAATCAGCATGGCTTCAGCTAGTAGAAATAGGAGTAGTACTAGCTACCATTTATTAAGTACTTAACTACACATCAGAAAATGTTTTAAGTAATATACATATATTATTTCATTTAACTCCTACTATAACTCTATAAAGTAGACTTCGTTATTGTTCTTTGTTACAGATGAAGAAACTGCTGAGGTTTGGAGAGATTAACTGACTTGTTCAAGGAAACACATCTGATAAGTGGTTGACTCCAAAGCCCATGGTCTTTCTACCATTGCAGCTGCCTAGCAATAGCAGAGTGACTTTGATCATTTTCTCCTTTACTTTGTGCTTTCATATTGAGAGTTTGAGATTTATAGGCTAGACTTTTTATGCCCCCTTTCTGTGTTCCAGCCACCTTTTTCCAGACCATCAATGTCCCCCTCCACACTGTGCGATCTCACCCTACGATCAAGAGCCAGAGAGGAGGAGGAGTAAATGGAGTGTCCTGTTGCTGATTTTCTATAACCTCAACACAAGCACTTATCAGTGTTGTTGAGAGTTAATCTCTCCAGCTCATCTGTGAGACCAATTTTAATTTGGAGCCATCTGCCACAGACAAATGAGTAATTATGGCAGAGCTCAGAGGGGCGGGCCATGGGGAAAAGGTTGGCTTAGCCTCTTTCTGCCTGCTTGCACTGACGCAAGTGACCAAGAAAGAAAATTACTTGGGTGGGCTGTTGATGCAGAGGCCAGCAAATCTACCTTCCTGTTGCTCAAATCCTTAGATGCCAGTGAAAAAAAGAAGGATGACTGTGAGGTTACTCAGCTTGCCTGGCAGCAGAAGGGAGATGATTACCATCAAGGTCAGGCAGAAGGAGATAATCTGTGAACTGGAACAGCTCCCTTCTCAACCTCTCTTTCTCACTGTACCAAGAGTGCCTTGTGATGACTACTGTTTGCCACCTGGTCTCACCACACAATATGACATGTGAAGTCAAACTGATGGAATAAAGCTGAAAATAATGGTTATTGACCATTGGCTAGCAGTTTTGAAAACCTTTTTTTGGTTCTAAATGCTTTGACATATCTTAATCTTATTTCTTTCACACAACAGGCCTCTGAATTAGATAGGGGTTAGGCATTGTTAGTTTCATTTTGCAGATGATGAAGTTGAGCTACAGAGAGATGCTGTAACTCACCCAAGGCCATTCTGTTAGCTACAAGCTAGCTTGCACTATGAACTCTGAATTAGAATCTAGGACAGTGGTTTTTAAGTTATGCTCACTTCTCAGAGGCCAAGAAGGTATAGGAGTGGAAGTGAGTGTGTATGTGTGTGTGTGTGGTGTGTGTGTGTGAGAGAGAGAGAGAGAGAGAGAGAGAGAGAGAGAGAGAGAGAGAGAAAGAGAGAGAGAGAAGATGTGGGTTTGGGGCCACAACCTATAACTTAAACTAGGGCAGCTCTAACTGGGTCTGTTTGTTTTACATCGGAGTGGGATTTCACTTAATGAAAGATTCTGCTTCTGAAAATGTTTGAAAATATCTTGTTCAGACTGGTATTTCTTTTCTTTTCTTTCTTTCGAGACAGAGCCTCAAGCTGTCACCCTGGATAGAGTGCTGTGGCATCACAGCTCACAGCAACCTCCAATTCCTGGACTCAAGAGAGTCTCTTGCCTCCGCCTCCCAAGTAGCTGGGACCACAGGCATCTGCCACAATGCCTGGCCATTTTTTGGTTGTAGCCATCATTGTTGGTTGGCGGGCTCTGGCTGGATTCGAACCCGCCAGCTCAGGTGTACATGGCTGGCGCCTTAGCCCATTGAGCCACAGGTGCCGAGCCAGACTGGTATTTCTTATAGAGAGTTTAGTAGGTTGAACTGTGTCCTGCAAAAGGATATGTTCAAGTCTTAACTCTTGGTCCTTGTGAATGTGGCCTATGCTGATGTAATCATGCTAGCATGAGGGTCTCCTGGATTAGAGTGGACCCTACATCAAATGACTAGTATCTTTATAAGTAAAAGGAGCGGGAAATTTATTTATTTATTTTCTGAGACAGAGTCTCACCATGCCACCCTGGGTAGAGCGCTCTGGCATCACAGCTCACAGCAACCTCAAAATTGGGCTCTAGCGATTCTCTTGCCTCAGCATCCTGGGTAGCTGGGACTACAGGTGCCCGCCACAATGCCTAGCTATTTTTTGGGTGTAGTTGTCATTGTTGTTTGAAAGGCCTAGGCTGGATTCGAACAGCTCTAGTGTATGTGGCTAGCACCCTAGCAGCTGAGCTCTAGGCACTGAGCCAGGAGAGGGAAATTTAGATACAGAAACACAGAAGAAAGACACAGATGACAACTGTATGTGACAATGGAGGCAGAGATTGGAGTGACACAGCTATAAGCCAAGGAATGCCTGGGATTGCTGGCAACTGTTAGAGACAAGTAGAAAGGCATGAAACACATTATCCACCCAGGAGGAACTGATACCTTCATTTTAGACTTCTGGCCTCCGGAACTGGGAGGGAATGCATTTTTTTTTTCCTTTAAGTCACCTAGTTTATGGTACTTTGTTATGGCAACCCTAGGAATCAAATACAGAGAAGTAGATGGCATCTTACCCCCAAATGGGTGAAAGTGGGTTCCTTAAAATACTGATTTCTGGCATAAACACCAAGATTCTGATTCTGCAGGGATGCACTGATACCTAGGAGTCTGCACTTTGACAAGTTTCCCACATGCAGAACAATTGATTGTTGATATGATTTGGAGCATCCACAGATAAGAGTCTCCTCTCTGGATTGTGGCTGGATTTACTCTCCCTGCTGACAATGATTCTTACTCTTTCCCAGGGTCAGTGGCCCAAAAGCAGCAAGAGACTAGATCAGAAATAGGCTGGTGTTTGACTTTATCTTATCAAAATGTTTTGAATTCTGAGACTAACTGAACAAGGTTTACCCCAAGGAATCAGAAATTCTCCAGATTGTCAAAATCAACCCCAAAGGAAATAGGCCACAGAGGTTAGGAAGGGGGCCACGAGGGTCAGATTATTGCAGCAATAAGACCACAGAGTAATACATACACACATGTGTGTGCACACACACACACATGTCTGGTGAACAAAATTCTACCTGATAAAGTATTACCATTGTTACTTTAAGATTTGGTCCCTAATAAAACAGCAAGTCTCTATATGAATATTGATACTTGAAGGCAGTGTCATCCATTTTTGGCCAGACTCGGATCTTTATCAGAAAGAAGCTTTGATAGGCTGGAAAAGGAGGAAGGACACGAAGAGCACAGGTGGTTAGGGTAAGGATGGAACAGAGGTGGTGTGCCTGCCAGCCTGGACCTAAAGTTCTTGCCCAATAAAGCCAAGGAGGGCATTGGTTTATCCTCCAAGGACTGATGGAAATCAGCTGTTCCCAGTCCCTCGGAGAGAGAATGGAGGGCCAGGGTGCAGAAGGGTGGTTTGAATTCTGGGTAAGAGGAGGGCCTTCCTCAGAGTGGCCTGCCCATCTCAGCCCAAGCACCTTCAGGAAGTTTTAATTTGCTCTCTTCCCTGATTGCTCCCAGTTAGAAAGGCAGAGCTCCAGCACTGTGGCAGCCTGTTGTTATAGTTACTGGCATATGACTTGTCACAGTGATTGCCAGAGTCATGGAAGAAAATGAAATTTAGCAGAGGTGGTGGTGGGGATCGGAGAGAGAGGAGAAGGTGACTGAAGAAACTTGGGAGTGGAGCCGATGGCCCTGGGGAGTCGCGCATACAGTGTGACATCCAAGTATGGATAAAGAAGGTCTTGGCAGTGTGTATGATGGGGTCTTGGCAAAAATTGCCTGTCCCCAATAGCTTTGCCCAGGTTCCATACGCCTGACTTTCCGCCATGAGTGGTTCATTCCTGTGATTAGATATTGCCTTTTCTCAGGAAAGGTCATGCTTTTGATTACACTGTAGTATAAGTTTCCACAGTGCCCTACCTGCTGACCGAAAAAGCCTCAGTGTTTGCTAGAGCACCGGGGAAAGGTGGCAGAAATGGGGTCTATGAAATAAGGACTTGGCCTACTTTGAAAACTCAGGTAGGGCTAGCATTACTAGCCTTTTTTTTTTTTTTTCCTTAACCTCCCTGGTTCTTCTTTTTCTCAAAACAGTTATGAGGCTTAATGGGGTTGAATACAAAGGTCCAGAAGGTCTCGTTCAAATGAGCAAGCCATGCGCTTTTCTGGGAGATACACTTAGTTCCTTTAAGTTCCTTAACCAAATCTTTTTGTTGTTGTTGTTGTTGTTTGTTTTTTGGGGTTTTGAGACAGAGTCTCATTATGTTGCCCCCAGTAGAGTGCTATGGCCTCACAGCTCACAGCAATCTCAAACTCTTGGGCTTAAGTGATTCTCTTGCCTCAGCCTCCCAAGTAACCGAGACTACAGGTGCCTGCTACTATGCCCAGCTATTTCTTTATTGCAGTTGTCATTGCTGTTTAGCAGGCCCAGGCTGGGTTCGAATCTACCAGTCTGGGTATATGTGGCCGGTGCCCTAACCACTGAGCAACAGGCACCAAGTCACTTAACAAATCTTTATCTATTGCCCATTATGTACTAGGTACTAGGTTAGACCCTGGTGAGGGAAGCACATTTATCTATTGCCCATTATGTACTAGGTACTAGGTTAGACCCTGGTGAGGGAAGCACAGGAAGCCTGAGGGATGCCATTAAATATTAGATTTATGCTTCATGTTCAAGAAACAATCTAGTTATAGATATTATACATTTACATAAACAAAGCTAACCAACAGTACAAAATGGTGTGTGATTAGTATCAAGTGAAGGGAAGAGCCAGTGGGCTGCAGGTTCTCAGAGGTGGACAAGGTCATTTTGAAATATGTAGCTGGATAAGCCTTAGCGCAGATTAGCACATTAAATCATCCAGACACTGGAAGGGTTCTGGGGAAATGAGGCACGGAACAAATCAGTTTTGATGAGGATGGTGAGATGCACTAAATAGGAAACATATTCATATCTCTCTGCTTTGCTATTTATCCAGATCCTTTAGGCCTCTCCTTTCCAGAAGGTTTGTAAATTCTCCACTGATCTACCCTGGCTCAGAACTTTTGTGCTAGGAACCCTAAGACTTATTCGCTGCCAGGGAAGCATTATGGCCTAGTAGTTAAATGAGCATGGATTCAGGAGCTTAGCTGCCTGGGTTTGAATCCTGGCGATGATATTTACTAACCATGATTGTGCACAACTGTCATAACCATCCTGTGACTCAATTTTTCTTATTAGTAAAATGGGATTGGTAGTAATCAGATCTCTTATTAGTAAAATGGGATTGGTAGTAATCATATCTACCTAACAGAGTTGCTAGGAGTATTAAATGAAGGGAGTCATGTAAGATGCTTAGCACAGTGCTGGTTTTATATTATTTAGTTATTAAATAAATATTTATTGAGCTCTTGTGATGTTGTAGGCACTTTTCTGGTAATGTTATAGAGCAGTGAACAAGGGATACAAGGTCCCTATTCCCTTAGCACTGTGTTAAATGCTGATGGGGAAGGCGGGGATTCAGGCGGTTTCTTCTAGGAAGCTTTTTTTTTTTTTTTTTGTAGAAACAGAGTCCCACTTTATCGCCCTCGGTAGAGTGCCGTAGCGTCACACAGCTCACAGCAACCTCCAGCTCCTGGGCTTAGGCGATTCTCTTGCCTCAGCCTCCCGAGTAGCTGGGACTCCAGGCGCCCGCCACAACGCCCGGATAGTTTTTTTTTTTAATTTGCATATGCAACAGCACGCAGAACCGTCCCGAGACGTCACGTGGCTATGATCAACTGAAAGAGTCTTCTGAGGAAGGGCTGAGCCAGTGCTCCAGTGGTGTAATCGGCTAGCGCACGGTAACTATGTCCGGCTGCAGAGTGATACCGAGGATGTGAGTTCGAGTCTCACCTGGAGCACTACTTTTTCTTTTTTTTGGAGACAGAGTCTCACTGAATGACACCCTTGGTAGAGTGCCATGGCGTCACACAACTCACAGCAAACTCCAACTCCTGGGCTTAGGCGATTCTCTTGCCCCAGCCTCCCGAGTAGCTGGGACTACAGGCGCACGCCACAACGTCCGGCTATTTTTCTGTTTTTGCAGATCGGCCGAGGCCGGGTTTGAACCCGCCACCTTCGGTATATGGGCCTGGCGCCCTACTCAAAGAGTCACAGGCGCCACCCTCAACGGCAGGGATTTTGTCAACCTCCTCGCGATATGCCGACTGGGTACACAGCCGGATCATAAACATTCGCTGGCCGGAAGTTAACGCAGTTTTAGGAAAAGGCAATACCACGCCTGCGCACTAGGCATAGGGGCGGGGAGGTCAACGCGAGGGCGAGAGGGCGGTGGTGCTAGAGAAGGCGTGTCTGTTTTCCAAACACTGTCCCCACGGTGTGTGTATGTCCCAAGGTTGGGCTGTATGATGTGAGTGACAGTTTGTTTTAACCAGTCGCTGCAGAATCAACCTTTGCCTGAGAGAAGGTGTGCCCGCCTCTGCCGGAAGGGAATTTGTAGAAGGGTGGGACCGGAATTGACGCTACAGGGGAATGCTAGGCTGTGGGAGTGTTTATGTTTTCCAGTCAGTCTGGCAGACTGGGTTCTAGCTGGAAGCTTGGAGGGGAGGCGTTCTTACTGTTCTCCAACGATATCCTTTCACAGCACCTACGCCTGCGAGTCAGCAACTGGGGAGAAAAGTGAAGAGCAGGACAAGACTGAAGAGAAGGCTGGGACCTAGGGTGCCAACTTTGAAATCTGAAACTGAGGGCATAGGAGGGCGAGCATTCGACTCTGATTGGCCTGTGGGCGTTGTCGAAGACCCACGCAGCTGTTTCGATTGGTTGGAGATCAATTGTTGTGCTGGCGACGGCGGCGATCTTGCCCACGTACTTCCGAGCGAGGGGCGGAGCTGTGCCCTGGCGCGCGTGCGCATAGCCTGGGGCCCCACCCGGTAGTACAAGAACCTGTGAGGGGGCGGGGCGAAGAAGTGCTTGTTTTGGTTCTGTTTCCTTTGAAGCTGAAGGCTGGAAGGAGCATACCAATAAAGTCGCTGGAGTTGGAAAGAAGGCTACTACAAACTGGCCGCAGTACCTTGGCTTTGGACTTCGCATCCAGATTCTTGTACTAACGTGATCCGTGTCCTGCCACTGCCGACAGTTCTCGAACCGGAGTTTCGAACCCTTTATCCGTGTCTAGACATTCCCGTCGTGCTTCGCGCACTATAGAAGACCCCCCTCATCCGGGTTCTCTCCCGGCGTGCCCCGCGCCGGTTTTGCTGCGGGGTACTCGGCGGTGCCGCCATGACTATTCTCCCCAAAAAGAAGCCACCGCCTCCCGACGCTGACCCCACTAACGAGCCGCCGCCGCCTGGGCCACTGCCCCCGGCGCCGCGCCGCGGCGGGGGTGTGGGCGTGGGCGGCGGCGGTACTGGAGTGGGCGGTGGCGACCGTGACCGTGACTCAGGCGTAGTGGGGGCCCGTCCTAGGGCTTCGCCACCGCCTCCAGGCCCGCTGCCGGGGCCGCCGGGCGCTCTTCACCGCTGGGCCCTGGCTGTGCCCCCGGGCGCAGTGGCGGGTCCCCGGCCACAACAGGCTTCTCCTCCTCCTTGCGGTGGCCCTGGTGGTCCCGGCGGTGTTCCTGGGGACCCGCTGGGTGCAGCAGCGACGGGTGTCGGTGCTGCAGGTGTGGTGGTGGGCGTGGGCGCTGCCGTTGGTGTGGGTAGCTGCTGCTCCGGGCCGGGACATAGTAAGCGGCGCCGTCAAGCTCCCGGCGTTGGCGCTGTTGCTGGGGGCAGTCCCGAGCGAGAGGAGGTCGGCGCAGGCTACAATAGTGAGGATGAGTATGAAGCAGCTGCTGCACGCATCGAGGCAATGGACCCTGCCACTGTCGAGCAGGTAAGAGCTGTGGGGTGAGGGGTGGGTGGCTATGACGGATGGATCCTCCAGACTAACAAGGGATCTAGGGAAGGCTAGTTGAGATCACTCCAGGGAACCTAACTCTTCTCATGGGGTCTAACACTTTTCTGGTGGTAGAGGCATAGACATTCTCTTGCCTGCTGTCCAAGGACTTCGAATTAGAATTCCCAGATAGGTGGCGAACTTAAAGATGGGGACTGAGGCCTCTTTTATGATCTGTAGTTATTTCAAGCCCTAGAATTTCATCTTGTAGGGTCAATACGTGACAGTTCCTCAAGAGACACTTGCAGGATTGAGCCCTTCCTGAGTAGGGATGTTAGGTCTCTCCAAGCGACCTTGGTCTGGTTCAGTGGTTTAAGAGTTCTTTTCCTCTGGGATAGGAGTCTGAGATTCCCCCTCTGGGGAACTCAAATAAGGAGGGGGACCTCAGAGATAAGATCTGAGTACTGGCAAAGGGACCTAAGCTCTTTTAAGAATCTGAGACACTTTGCATATAGTACAACGCCTCACGCCCGCCCCCCACCAACCCGGGCAATACTGCACGAGACCACTCCACCTGAGGCCTGAGACCTCAAGAGTCCTAAGCCTGCCTTCAGAGATTTGGGATTCCCTCTTCTAGAACCAAGGGACACAAACAGAGAAACACACACCTCTTTTAGATAATGAGATCTTCTGAGCTTTTTCCAAGGTTCTAAAATTTCTTTCAGGGAAATAAGATTCCCTCCCCCTTGGCAACAAGAGCCAAAATCAACACCCAGGAACCAGAGACTCTACTTGAATACATGAGAGGTATCTCTTTTCTGAGTGACAAGGGTCTACATTTCTGATCACTGGTCTGGGAATTCTCTCTTTGGAGACAACAGTCTGAATCTCTCTTCAGGATCTTCAACGTCTAACGGATGGTCCCTCAGTCCTCCACCTCCCACCAAGGACCTGAGCTTTTCTGCAAGGAAATGAATAATGGTGCTTAAGATCCTCCTGCTTATGGAGTGGGGTTTTTAGACTAGGTTTGAGGCCTCTTCAGGGACCTGCTATCCTTCTGCAGGTCCCAGGCAAGGTGAGGTCTTTAGGAGACTTTTTTCCTTGGGCTGGTATCTGAGTGATCTTCTAGGTCTGAGACCCCCCCCACATACACACACAAGAAAATGGAACCTTTTTACCCCGGTTATAAGTGACTGAAAGACTGCTATGTCTTTGGGGATATAACATTTCATCTTTCCCTTTGTAATAGGGGTCTGAAGGCCTACCCTTCAAGGGCCTGAGCTTCTTTTTATTTTTATTTATTTATTTGTTTGTTTTGAGACAGAGCCTTAAGCTGTCACCTTGGATAGAGAGCTGTGACATCACAGCTCACAGCAACCTCCAGTTCCTGGGCTCAAGCGAGTCTCTTGCCTCTGCCTCCCAAGTAGCTGGGACTACAGGCGCCCGCCACAACGCCTGGCCATTTTTGGTTGCAGCCATCATTGTTGTTTGGCAGGCCCGGGCTGGATTCGAACCTGCCAGCTCAGGTGTACGTGGCTGGTGCCTTAGCCTGTTGAGCCACTGGCGCCGAGCCAGGGCCTGAGCTTCTTATCAGGGACATATAATCTCTGTATTGGGAACACTCAACCTAAGTCCATTCTTCAGGGGATATGAGCAGCATGGGATCTCAAAGATGCTGTCTATGACCTTCCTCCAGATACAAGCCTACCTTCAAGGGCCTTAGACCTGTTCTGCCAAAGACATTTGAGTTTTCCCTCAAGGAAAGGAGACTCACGTATACTCCAATAACTGTCATATGTTTCTAGAGTTAAAACTTGAGCTTCGGCTCGGTGCCTATGGCTCAATGGGCTAAGGCGCCAGCCATGTACACCTGAGCTGGCGGGTTCGAATCCAGCCCAGGCTCGCCAAACAACGACGGCTGCAACCAAAAAATGTGTGGGCGTTGTGGTGGGCGCCTGTAGTCCCAGCTACTTGGGAGGCGGAGGCAGGAGAATCGCTTGAGCCTGGAAATTGGAGGTTGCTGTGAGCTGTGTGATGCCACAGCACTCTATCCAGGGTGATAGCTTGAGGCTCTGTCTCAAAAAAAAAAAAAATAAATAAATAAAAATAAGAACAAGTCTGGAGGCATCATATTCCCAGACTTCAGGAATACTACAAGCCTATAGTGATCAAAACATGATGGCACTGGCATAAAAACAGAAACACAGATCTATGGAACAGAATAGAGAACATAGAGATGAAATCCACCTCATAATCGCCCTGTGATCTTTGATAAAGCAAACAAAAGCATTCTTGGGGAAAAGAATCTCTATTTAATAAATGGTGCTGGGAGAACTGCTTAGCCACTTGTAAAAGACTGAATCTAGAGCATCACTTCTCATCACTTAGGAAAATTTTTAATTCATGATGGATAAAAGATTAAGATCTGAGACACGAGAAACTAAGAAACTAAAAACTAGAGAACAGTGTGGGGAAAACTCTTAATGATATCAACCTTGGGAAAGAATTTATGAAGACGATTCCAAAGGCAATTGGAGCAACAGTAAATATAAATAAATGGGACCCAATCAAATCAAAGTTTCTGCATAGCTAAGGACACAACCAAGAAAGCAAAGAAAGTACTTTCAGAATAGGGGAAGATATTTGCATGCTACAAATTTGACAAAGGGGTAATAACCGGAATCTACAAAGAACTCGTGCAAATCAACAACAACAAAAAAAGAGCAAACAATTCCATTCAAAACTGAGCAAGAAACATGAACAGAATTTTTTCTCGTGAAGACAGACAAATGGCCAGCAAACACATGAAAAAATGCTTATCGTCCCTAATTATCAGAGAAATTCAACTCAAAATAACTTTGAGATATCACCTAATCCCAGTTAGAACAGCCTACACGGTCCCAAAGCAACAGATGGGTGCTGTGAGAAAGAAACAGTCATGCACTGTTGGTGGGACTGCAAACTAGTACAGCCTTTATGGAAAGAAGTTTGGAGAGTCCTCAATGAATTACAAGTAGATCTTCCATTTGATCCTACAATCCCATTACTAGGTATCTACCCCAAAGAAAAAGTCATTTTACCATAAGGACACTTGCACTCAAATGTATATAGTATCCCACTTCACAATTCCAAATGCCCTTCAACATATAAATGTATTAATAAATTGTGGTAGATGCATACCATGGGATACTATTCATCCATTTAAAAAGATGAATATTTTGTATCTTTTGTGACAACATGGAGAACACTTGCCTAAGTATCACTGGAATGGAAAAATGAGCACATACATGCACTAAGTAATAATTTAGAACTAGTAGATTAAAAACTATGTGTTCATATGAGAGAAAAACTCATTTAAATTAAAGAAGGGAAAGGGGAGAGAGGGTTCATCAAGTTCCTGCCCCACAGGAATTATACACAGATATACATCACACTTCCCGGCTAAATGGACTCAACTATGCCTTGAACTTTACCTTAGAAATACCCTGTAACCTGGTCATATGTACCCTCATATTAGTCTGAATTAAAAAATAAAATAAAATAATGAAAAGTATTACATTTAAGAAGCATGTAATGCTAAGGAGCATTCTTGACATATTGTTAATTTTTAGTTTAATAATGTTATTACACTAATTTTCACTTACAATAGATAAGTTTCTAAATGTATATGTGTAGGGAAGGCTGAAAGAAGTGGGGATTTAGGTGGAGATTTCTTATGGAGGGAATTATGAATAATTTTTATTTTCTACTTTGTGCTTTTCTGCGTCTTCCAAATTTCCTACCATGCACATGGACAGCTTTACAATCAATATTTACATATTAATACAGTAAAATATGCTTATTCCTTCTAATAAATTATCAATGTATTCCTAAAAGCTTTATTTTTATATCTGAAATAAGAATTAAATTTTACCAAATGCTTTTTTCAGTAATCTATTGAGGGGGTTATGTGGTTTTTCTTATTTGACCTATTCATCTGATATATTATATTAATATATATCCTAAAAATAAGCTATCCTTGTAAATCTATAAGAAGCTTTACTTAATTATCCTGAGCTCATTTAATCCTGAGAAGGCTTTGAGTTTCTTCCTCTTAGAAGTACCAGGGAAAAGCAAGGACCTTCAAATATTTATTTCACCTTTTGACATTAATTTGTTTTTATAAAACAGTTTTTTTTAACATGCTTCATATCATTTGATCCAGTGAAAAGTTTGGGCCAGGCAGTCTTGCTTCATTTTATAAAAGAAGAAAGAGAAATCTAGAAAAATTAAATAATTATATGGCCAGGCAGTGGTAAAGGCAGGAAAAGAACACGACCTTTGATATTAGGTACTTCTCACCCTCTACGTCTGATGGAAACAAACACTACCCAGCTACCGTTTCCATAGATTTGGGATGAGCAAAGAATTATTGTCAGCTCCCTTACTCTGCAGATAGGAAGACTTGCTGCATTGTCCTAATGCACCAATTAACACTGTCTTAGCCTGAAACTACTCAGCTCTGATAAGGACTGGGTTGTTCATAGAGAGAGGAAGTCTGGTTACCACCCATAAGACACTGGGCATGAACCCAGTGGAGGGGTCTCTGGGGTGCCTTCCTGGCCTCTGCAGTGAAGACACTCAGATCACTCAGAGACCTCCAGTGGAGGACCTGCTTAGTCAAGTCCTGCTGGTGTGTGACGGATCCTCAAACCTACCCTTAAAGCAAATTGTCCTCTTCCAAAAGGACCATTTTAGTCCCATCTACCCCTAATACCCCCAAACTTCTTATCCTCACCTTTTCTGGAGTTTTGTTTTGGCTTCAGAACAAAAGTTTCCAAAATCTGTCTTCCCTAATAAATTCCTTCTGGCCCAGCCCTCCCTTTGTCTCCACAGATGTGACCTCTAGGGTAGGTGACAGGGACATGTGGTTTGCACCAGGGTCCCAGGATAATTGTTATAATGCTCTCTTTCACTCTCATACACCACAGTATCCATGAAGAATCAGTGAGGTGAAGACACCTGGGCCCCCAAATTAGAATCAAAGCCCATTCTCACAGCCTCATCCACCCCATTAGGAAATCCTGTTTGCTGTACTTTCAAAGCATATTGGGAAGCTGACCGTTTACCTCCAGCCCATGACTCCCACTGATATTCTAACAATCATAACCCTTACTTAGCTTGTCCCTGCACCCCCTCCTCCATCTCCCAATCTATCTGTGAGCACAGTAGCCAGAGCCTTCGTTTTATTGTATAAGCCAACATTGTCCACTCTCTGCTTAGAACCCTGCAATGCCTCCCTGAAGGCCTCAATGTAAATGTTCAAGTTCTTGCAAGGGCCAACAAGGCCCCTGGCAATCTGGCCCCGCAGCCCTTGAACCTGACTTCATCTCTGATCCTCACTACCCACTTGCTCCCCCTCAACCCCCCGTGACCTTCTTGCTACTTGCCTCACAGGCCAGGCAGGTTCCCCTTCGGCCTCCAGGCTTGGCACTGGCTGTTCCCTCTGCCTAGGATCTTGTCTAGAGACCCGCCTGGCTAATTTCCTTTCCTTCTAGCCTCTGCTCAGATGTCACCTTCCTCAGGTGACTTGAAAAACTGCAACACCTTCCCAGATTCTTGGTCTCCCCTCAACCATTCTATTTTTTCTCTCATAGATCTTTTTTTTCTAACAAACTACATACTCCCCTTATTTCTTTTGCTTATTTTCTGTCTCCCCCCCCAAAATATTCTAAGCACCACATGGCAGAGATTTTTACCTATTTTCCTTACTGATTGATTTTAAGTACTTAGAACAGTGTCTGGCATGTAGTAAACGCTCTATCAATATTTTTGAACTAAACAAATCAGTGAGCTGCCAAACCGATTTCCTGCAGCCAGATCACCACCATCACCACCATGCTGGGAGCCTTGAACTAGAGCTGCATGTAAGACACTCCCCAGGCCCCATCTCTGTCACCTATGCAACTCCATTTATCTATCTAGAAAATGGTGACAAGGCAGAAGTGACCTCTCTCAAACGGATGTGTCTGGTCCTCCTGAGAAAACCTGGGAGAGTCTCAGTGCAGACTCAGTGGGCTCCGCGCCCGCCCCCTCCGAGCCTGTAAAGGAACGGCCTTGTTACTGATGGGGACGAACTCCAGGCTGGTACCTGTGGCTTCATGTCCTCTTCATCCTTGTAGTAGTAGAGTTGCTGTGCCCTCAGCACAAAGTATCTCTGCTGCCAGTTTTTCACGATGGACCTCTGCTTCTTCAACCAGCCCATCTTGATGGGCCTCTCCAGAGGGTTGGGGGTGGACGCCAGGTGAGAGGAGGCCATCTGCTCGCCAGTCATCACACTCCTGGACCGGGCTGTAGAGAGGAACAGACAGGCAGACTGACTGAGGGACATGGGGCAGCGAGCGCAGAGTGGGTGGAGAGACGGCAGGGGAACCCCTGGGGGTGGGAGGGCCGAGAGGTGGCTGAGGCCACAGTCAGGTCCAGTTTGAGGGTGCAGATCTGGGTCAGAGACAGCGCCCAGGAGCCAGAGAGGCAGCCAGGGGTCAGCTCCTGATCAGGGCCAGACCAAGCCCAGAAGCGAGGTGGAAGCCAGGGGCCCGGTGCACGCGCAGTCCAGCACCGCTGGCTGCCCTCTCATTCCGCAAAGTGAAAGGTTGGCTGGAGCCTTCTGAAGAGGAAGTGGCCGCAGCATCTGACACAAGGTGCTTCCTTTTTCCTGCGTGGGAGTCAGCATCTGACAAGAGAGAGGAGAAAATAATGCCTCGCTCTGAGGGTTCAGGGTGAGTCCCACGCAGCTGCAGAGGCCGCCGGAAGTGGCCTGGGCACTCTTCCATAGCGGCTGCTACTGAGGAGGAGCTAGTTGTGTTAGCTCTGACCTCCTTGTCAAATAGAGTCCCCAACAGACCCCGCTGAAGCCCCTGGTCCCTGGCCATGCAGCCGGCCCGCAGGGAGTCCCCACCTCCTGTATGAGCGCCCCTCTGTCCTTTGCCGGCTGAGAGTGCTTACAGGGCTCTCATTGGACAAGGATGTCACCATTGCCACATTCCCATGGCCTTTCTGGTCAGGTTGTCATTGCCAACAGAATTCAGAAGTGGGACTGGAAGCCAGACCCCTCAACCCACTGCACCTAGTGGCTTTTGTTTTCACACATGACTTCTTTCCATCATCAGGTTGGGTCCAGGGCTGTGCATCCATCCCTTGTCTCCATGGTAACCCCACCCAGGACAACTGTCTCTTTCCTCTTTCCTTGCCCCCACAGCACTTCATTGATTGTGCCATCCCCATTCCACACCTTCCTTCTTTGCTAGCTAGTTCAACCGTGACCTTAAACCTATGTTAGAGCTCCCTGCCACTTGGGCCTTGTGCTGCCCTCCACCCTCACTAATACCCAGTGTCGACATTCCTTTCCCTCCACCACATGTTGTAGGAGGAAGTCTCCATTTCCAATGCCTTTTTCCAACTTTTGTCAGTCCTAGAACCTTCAGGACATAGCTGAACCAAGCCATCAACTCCCTTCTAGCTGCCTCACCTAACCAGAGACTAGGTCTTCCTTTCCTGGCACTTTAACCTTTGATAAATGAAATGACTTCCTTGAGCCTCAATTTCCTTGCTTGTTAAACTGGGATAAAAATACACCCTGCTATATGGAATTGTGGAGATTAAACAAACAAACATGTACAAACCACTTAGCAGAGTCCCTGGTCAAAGGTAAGCAGATGTTACTCTTATTATTTTTATCAACAGATGAGTTTATTTCCTGTTACCAGGGGATCATTTCTGAGAGCTTCCTCAATGTCTCCACTTCAAAATGTAATGAGCACAAATATACACTTAGAAGAAATAATACCAAGCATTTGATAGTCTATAATGTGACCATGCTCACATTAATCAATCACTCTTTGCAAAACAGCTAGAAAGGACTCTGCACTAACTGGGCTCCCTGACCCTTCCAAGGGGTCTGTGTTCTTTCTTTCACACACCTTCATACCTAAGGTCCAGCTTGCAGTTGCTCCTTACCTCCCACCAGGGACCTGGAGAGGCCGTACCATATTGTACATCAGGTGGCAAGACGTATTTAATTCCCCCTCTTGTTGGATGGACCCCCTCATAAGAGTATATATACTCAGAGAGAGTGAAAAACAATTTGACATTTGATGACGATTTGGTTGCACACTTACAAAGTGTTTGCTTTCATCAGTGAGTCTCAGCGGCCCAGTTACGAACATCATCTTAGATCTTGCTCCTTTTTCCTGCTGCCTTCGAGGTCTCTCATACGTAACTCAAGGGACAGCCACTCTGGGGCTGATCGCTTGGGCTAAGGCTAAGCCTGTGTCGATGATCTAAAGGAACCATAGAAGGGGGTTGGCAGAATGCAGAGGGGAAAGGGAATTGAAGGACTGAATACACCTGCGTGTCTCACTAGCTCAGCGACTACACCTTACAAGGACTCTTACCTGTCCTAAAAAGAGGGCAGAGAGTAGGCAGAAATGAAAAGGGTGGTTTACACACTAACTGTTTGGGGAAATGGAAGAGTAAGGCATTCAAGCCAATTCCGGGACATTGTCCCCACCTCTCTGGGGTCCATCTCAGTGTGACTTTTCTGACCATCCACCAGAAGAAACATGAGACGTGAGAGGGAGGGCCTCCCCCTGGAAGCCGCCCAGTGAGGAACCTTCCCTTGACTTTCAGGGTGGTGCCTGTAACTCATGAGCGGTGGAAATCAGTGAGGTGACACGTGGTGGCTATAAGGACTCAGGCCCCTCGTGACACCTCCAGAGGCCCACAGACACTGTTAGGACCAGCATGGAAGAGAGGAGAAACTGGGGGTCTCCCCCAGCATGTGAAGGAGTTCACAGGAGCCAGAAGAAGAGGTCGAAGAGAATTAGCTCAGTGTGGCAAAACTCAACAATGGGTATTATTTTGTGCTTAGTTCTGTTAAAATTTTCATGCTTCATTGTGGCAAAAACAAAAAACACCCCCTTAGAAACATCTGTTTCTCTGTAGAATGGCCTGGCCAAGGCAGGAGTAGATGTGAAGATCTTATGCTCTCAGACCTGGCCGAGAGGGGCTCTGAGCCCCGTGTGGCTGGAGGGCAGCCAACTTGTTCGCCTACATTTGACCAAGGCTTTGACCATACTTTATAGTCTACAAATCGCACCACTCATTGTCCTTCCAAACAGTGTTTCTGTCGTGCCTGTTATCATCCCACCGTAGCCGGTGTGACTGTGGCTACTGAGCCATCCTTAAAAGTTGGGAATGGGGACAGCTCAGTACCCACCCCCACATGCTGGAATTAGGCCCAAACAAGGGGTGGGGTGAAATCTGGGGGCTCTGACAAGCCAGCGATTAGACAGGAGCACTTTCTGTTCCACGTGCAGAGCCCTCTGGGGTGCTCACCAGCCAAGCCTAGCATGAGATGATTCAAATATCAGAGAAGAAAGGCCCAAGGGCCTTGAGTTTGACTTGGTTGTGACTAACTTTCCTTGTTAGTTTCTTTGAACTGCCTCTCTTTGTGGGTGTGACTTGTTCCGGATAAAGTAAACAGAGAGATCTGTTACTATTAATGGAGCTGTTTCTCATAATGAAAATAATAAGCGTGATAAGATTCACTGTGAGCCAGGCATTGTACACTGCGTGCACGTTCCCAGCTCTTTGGGAAGGAGGTCTGAAATAGGCTGCGGGTGGGAGAGAGGGCTGCAGGAGGACCAGGCAGGCAAGGCGGGAAGGCAGTTGCTCAGTGTTTACAGAATGCTCTGGGTGAGTGGGAAATGAGGCTCTCAGTGAGGTCAGAAACCCTCTCTCACTCTGGAGGACAAAGAATAAGTTCCTAGCACTGCACTGTCAGTACAGAAGCCCCTAACAGTGAGTGGCTGTGTACGTTTAAATAGATTAAATTAAAATTCAGTTCCTTAGTCATACCAGCTACATTTCAAGTGCTCACTGTTCCCATGTGGCTTGTGGCTACAGTATTGGACAGCACAGAGGTCTGCACTTCCTGGAACATACTCTGTCATTACAGAGCATGGGATGAAATGAACCACAATGGTGGGGCAGTGTTTCATCAAACAGTGAAATCAAACCGGACAGCCCAGAGAAGGAGAGGTTGTAGGCACAGAGTGAAGCATTCAACCTTGATCTGGGAGGTAATAGGGAGCCATTTCATGTTCTTGAGCAAGGGAGGGCTATGATAAAATATAAGTAATTTATGTAGTTTATGCTGAATTGTAGTCTGCAGCTGAGGGAGGGTACAAGAAGGGAAAGAAGAGAAATGGAAGAAGTGCCACATTGCCAGGGATGTGGTTTCTGCAGTAGAAGTTAGCTAGGGGCCCTAAGCTGGAATAAGAGAAAATTAAAGAAGGAAGTACAAACAGAGAAGTCAGCTGAGAAACATTATCACTTCCTTTCTTTATCTTCTCATCTTCTGACCCCTAACCCACAAAATAATCACAAAATCTCCTAGGGTCTAGAGCACTAGGTTCTAGCTGCTCTCAGTTCTGCCTCGGTCTAGACTCTAGTATATTTCAGACGGCTGTTCATGTGCAGGTGAGAAGTTTTTTCAAAGATGGGAACTATTTCCGCTGTTACTCCGCATGTTGACATGAGCACTGCATTCGTTTGGGAACCATACGTGAATGGAGTAGAACTTGCAGGGCTTCTCCCCTGAGCTGCAGACCTGAGCAGCCAGCTGCCCAATGGCCCCCCCACCAGGAATCTTGAGCTCACCATGTTGCTAAGTACACTCAGCACCTCCCCATTCACACTTTTACCCATTCTCCTGCTTTGTGCACCCCTGGGCTCACTAAGGTGCTGTGAGTGACATCCTCCCAGACAACCCACCAAAATAAAAAGTGGCCCATTCCTGCAGTCAGCACAGATGCCATTGCTTATGACACAAATCTGATCATGTGACTCTCCTCCTAAAAGCCTCCCACAGCCCCCAATACCCCTCTCCTAAGATCTGAAGGCTAAATGCCCTGGTATGGAGGTCGCGTCCCCTGTGGCCTGCCTACTTCATTTCCTGCCTTTCCTCCATAGCCGTCCTGCACCTTACCCTGTCCCTTACCCATGGCAATGTGCTATTCCCTCTGCAGGAATGTTCTCTCCTCCCAGCCCACGCTCGTCCACACCCAATTCAACCTGCTAGAAAACTCTCATTCATCCTTCAAGACTCACTTCAGAGAAGCCTTCCCAGCCCCGCCAGGCTCAGTCGCTCCCTGGCCCTGCTCCTCGCTGGGGGCCCAGGTCCATTGTAGCCCTCCTCACCTTGCTTTGCCCCATCTCATACCCTGTCTCCACTTGCACTCTAAGAAGACGGGGATGCCACCTTTGTGGTTTGGACTTGCTCGTCCCTGTGTCCCAGCACCTCCCGCAGCGCCTGATGGAGATGGCAGGAGAGAGGAGCAGAGGGGCTCGGAGGCCGCCGTGTGCGGCCTCAGGGCAGCCATGTCCGTCCCTGAGGCCAGCTTCCTCCTCTGTGAAATGTGATCATTTGTGTGCCCCGTGGGGTGATTAATCCAAAAGGATTAGTAGGACAAGTGGCTAGGTCCCAGCCGGTGTCTGCCTCTGAAAACATGGGTATTCAATGGAAGGTATTATTACTAGCATTATTATCAAAGGATGGCTGGATTATATGTTAATGAGAGAAAAGACAGAAGATATTAAGCAGGAGAGGGATGAAGGGAGGAAAAGAGGTGGAACAAAGGAAGACTGGCTGGACAGTGCACAGTACCCAGGATGCTGCAAACGGAAAAGGAAAGAGTACAAGAGGTGGGCTGAGGGGGAGCAGGCACCACAGACCATCGTGGAGTGGGTTTGAGTGGCTGAGGTGGGGCGGCCTTACCTGTCCATTCACGCAGCGCTCACTGAGCACCGGGCCTGCTCCAGGCCCCACACCGGGCCCTGGGTGTGTGAGGTCAGGCAGATGCAGCCTGGAGAGACCAGGGACACCTCTCAGGGAAGCAGGGAAGGAAATTGGAGAAGAAGGCCCATGAGTCCAGGTCTGGATGTGATGAAGTGTGAGGGTGGACTGAGCGCCTTAGGCTTCCCCAGAGTTCTGGTTTTGACAGATCAAGCTTATGGATTAAGAAAGAGATAGGGCGCGTGGTGTCCCTAGCTCAGGGGTTAGGTGCCGGCCACATACACTGGGGCTGGTGGGTTCGAACCCAGCCCGGGTCTGCTAAACGACAATGACGATGACAATACCAACAACCAGCCAGACATTGTGGCGAGTGCCTGTAGTCCCAACTACTTTGGAGGCTAAGGCAAGAGAATTGCTTAAGCCTAAGAACTTGAGGGTGCTGTGAGCTGTGGTGCCACTCTACCCAGGGCAACAAAGTGAGACAAGAAAGAAAGAAAGAAAGAGAGAGAAAGAGAGAGAGAGAGAGAGAGGAAGGAAGGGAGGAAGGAAAGAAGGAAGGAAAGAAAAGAAAGAGACAGGGGTAGGGGAGAGGTTCAAGGGAAAGCCAGGAGGTTTGAGCAACATGAAAATGTTGGATCAGGAAAGTGACATCATAGATGTTCTGAAACTAAAGAAAAGGAAACTAACATTGAGGGAAGATTATAACTTGGGGCTATGGACATAAACCTAGATGTGAGACAGAAAAGCGTGCTATTTTTATTTGTTGAGTGAACAAAATAAACATTTTAGACAGAAACGTGAGCCCACCATCCAGGCATTTTATCTTTGGAGCAAATACTGATCAATTCACCTGCTTGTGGGGCTTCTAGAGATGGTCACTGTGTCCATTCCCTGATCTAGTAATAATAAATATCGATATTTGCTTATAGACTACTTACCATGTGCCAGCCACAGTGGAAGCACTTTGTCCAGCTAATGTCATTTAATGATCATGCTCTTTATGGTACATCCATAATGTCACACCCAGTTTTTTCAGACAAGGAACTGAAGCTCACGGAGGTGAAAGGATTTGCTCCAGGTAACGGCTAGAAATCTTATTTCAAAGTCCAGTATCCATGCAGTCCAGAAAGGAGCGTGTGTTCTAGTGCTGAAGAGAGGCATCTGCACTGGGAACCTAATTGCCATGCAGTAAGTCACAAGGTTACAGGGCGCAGAGTGAAGGGGACAGGAGAGACGGTGCCACCCTTCCTCTGGGCAGGGGACCAAGCCACAGTTCCTAATCTATCTCACAAAGCACCTGCCCCAACCCCACACATTTTGCCTCAATATTGTGCATAAGCAACTTTGTGCTATTATTTCCGCCCAGTGTGTGCTCTGCAAGGCTCAGCACTCCTTGAGAAAACAGTGACAGAGAAATGGTACTGAAACCTCAAGCTCACCACCCAGGCCGTGCTGACGCCCCCAACAGGAAAAAGCCCTATTAGGTCATTCTGTCATGTCTTACCAGCTCACTAGCCAAGCTCATGTGAAGAGACCTAAGAGTTCTGGCCAAAGCCCAGAGTGGCTGAGGCGTGGGAAGAAGAAAGACTGAAAACCCAGCATGGGCTCAGGCCCACACCACGGCAGAGAAGAGAGTCACTGGGGAGGCCTGTAAAACACAGGCCCCTCACCACTGCCTCCCGAAGGTGATGAACGTAGATCCGTGCACTCCCGCCCGCCATTCCCATGTACACACGTGTAATGCCCCGTCCACACTCACACCAGATGCACACCCATCAGACGGTGATGACAGCTTCAGTATCCATCCAGAAGAAAATGAGAACAACTGACTTCAGAACCTCCAGGCTCACTTTCTTAATCCCTCTTCTGTCTCTAAGGTAAACTGCCCTCCATTTAAAAGCCCCCATCATAGTAAAAGATAATTTCAAAAAACAGATCATGCCAAATCTTATAGACAATAGAAAAAGCATAAATATTTCAAAGTCATTCTACTTAATCTGGATACACCTGGTATTAAAATTGGAGAAAATATATTGTTATAAAGGGAAATTACAAACATATTTCACTTATAAATGAGGATGCATTATCCTAAACAACATATTAACAAGTTGAGTTAAAAATTAATGTTTAAGTATAAAAAAAAATAAAAAAAAATAAAAGCCCCCATCACACAGAGGGTTAGGAGAACTTTTATAACTTTTCTCTTATAAAAACTGGCATTGAGACTTTAGGATAAAAACTCACGTGGATTTTTGTTGTTATTCTAAGTTTCATTTATAACTTCGGTATGAAAAACTTTGCCCCTTCAAAAGGTGAGACAGATGACGGCAAAGGAGCTTTCTCTACACCCTGACATTAAACCACATGGCCTTCCCAGGACACTCACCCTTGGGACAAACTTAAATAACCTAATTCATAGAAATCTCTAAAAGTTATTCTCAAATGCCTGCCTCAAGACCCAGGAGCTGAGAGGGTTTCCACGTTCTATAGCTTCATTGTTGGGCAGGTGAGTATTTGAATCTAACAGAGTAAATTCTGCTTTGGAAAGTGGCTTACCACAGACAGCTATGTCTTCTGTAGGAGGAGGCAAAGATGTTGTCTCAGAGACAAAGAGAGAAATCCAGAGAGAGAGAGAGAGAGAGAGAGAGAGAGAGGCTCTGAAAACCTGAGCTAGCAACAAATCTTGCAGCATTTTTGTACTTCATCTAGCAAGTTCACTTGGCCTAGGCACGGTGCCTCTTCAGAGCCAGCACTCTGGTGTTCATGTTTTCACAGTTCTTAGGAATTTAGAGTGCAGTTACCTCTTTTAGGTCCGTGTGTGTCTCCATCAGTTGCAACACTTTACCAGGCCTTCTTGGCTCATCTTTGCATAACAGGAAGCCACGTGTAATAACAAGAAACTTGCAGAATTGTGAACGCTTCCTACTAAATGCTGCGCTGGAGCTGCCTCTTCTTAGCACAAGGTGAAGTGGAGATTTGGCAATCAGGGGGTGAACTGGCACTGGGTGAATGATGCAGCCTATGGAAGTTACCCATTTTTCATGGACGTAAGGAAGAACAGTTCTCATCAGGTAGGACGGGGGGATAACTAGCACAGTGAACTCTGCCCGGCACAGTCGGTGTGTTAAATTAAGAAGAGTACTAGAAGTATTGATGCTTCCATTGTCAAAGTTCATTATTCATTTTAGGTAAGAGGTTGTGCTTCATGGTCAGCAGTGTTCACAATTACACATGTGCATGAGGACGCCTAAAACATTTGTATCGAATAAGCACAAATGGACTCTATTTTTCTTCACGGCAAGAATACTGCCAGGGCAACACTCAAGGACTGGCAAGATGAGCAAGTGCCGGGCCTTGAGGAGGCTACACACTATTGCCCATCTCAACAGATGGCACTCCTGTCGGTTCCTGGGGCCTTCACTGGTCTTTGAGATTAGTGATGTCAGCCTTTATCTCTCCTGAGAGTGTGAACAATGACCAATGCTAGCAGTGGGGTGGGCCCAGGATCCAGGTCATAATGTGTTTCTCTTATTCTGCAACTTGATTAAAAAGAAATCCATTATTGCTATAGGACAGATGATTGTTGATTTATTCTGCCAGGTACGATCAGGGCAATATGGTTAGGAAATAAAATTTTTATATTTTAAAAAATGCACACTTAAATACAAAGAAAAAAATATGTCTTGTCCAAGATTTGTTTTTAAAATATCTCTCCAACAAAAAGGGGCGAGGTGGAAAAAGAAAGAGATAAACCAAATGTGACAAAATCTTGATAAATGTTGCATTTCATTAATGAGTCTGCGTGGGGGTTCATTATACTTTCTACGTTGACATTTGAAGCGTTTGTATAATAAAAACCTGTTTTCAGTTTCTAGTAGGCTTAAGGAAAGAAATTGTATTAGCCTTTTCTTTTTTCTGCGCATCAGCTATTGCCCTGAACTTCAACTTGCCTGTTTTCCCAGGGCCGCATTTCCAGACCTGTTAGTCACTCCGCAGAATGACACTGCACAGATGTTCCACCACACACGTAGGCTTTCCCTTCTAGACGACCTGCCCCGCAGCCCTCCCCTCCTCCACCCCACACTGTCATTTTATCAGTTAATGAGTAGGAAGAAGCAAGGGCCTCCTGATGCTTCCAGAATGGACAGTATTTCCTGTAAAGTCAAATTTCACTCCATATGGCAGGAACCTGAGGGAGCCTGAGGATGGCCTCTGAGCCCACGAAGGAGTGACCGCCTGGAATTCTGGGTGGTCTGACCTCATGGCAACAGCTCCCGTTTCCAAATTTCCACTGATATGCCCAAGGGACCGTCTCAGTAATAATAAGGGGAAATCTAAAAGGAAAGTAAAAAGCAAGAAGGATACTATGTGCATCTCATTGTGGGGGAGGGTGATTTCTTTAAGATGCAGGATAGACAAGGTTAACTGGAAAGAGCTGAGCAACCCACCGCTCAGGGCATTTGGGCAACAGGCTGCTCCAGAGGGGTGGAGAGAGTGCCAAGAAGAGCCGGAACTTCCTGGAGAGGAGCCGCAGAGCTGGCAGCAGGGACCTGATGGAAACCCAAGTGTGCAAAACACAGGCTGTTCTGTTTAGAGGGACCAGGTGATTCCCAGTCCGCCCTGGGGGCCAAGGTCAGGCCAGACAAAAATGGCAGCCCCGTCCTGCTGTCTCCTAATCTGGGTCACTCTACTGGTGAGAACACAGCATGATTTTTCCAACCTGGGAGTACCACAGGGAGAAAGAAGAGAAGAAAAAGAAACTCTCCACGAGCTGAGGGGGCGCTACCCTCCCTTAACTGGATGCTTCTTTAAAAGTTATCTGTAACCTTACCCTACCACCCAGCAGTTCCACCACTGGGAATCTACTCAGGAAAAGTGCAGGCATGTGTCCATGAAATTCCCTGTATGTGAATGTTCCCAGCAGCATTGTTCATGATGGTCAAAACTGGACACAAGCTGGGAACAGGTAACTGGCTAAGTAAAGTGGGATAAGCAAACAAAGCAATGTCACCCAGCAATAAAAAAAGAAGGAAGAATTACTGCATGGTACATAATGAACCTCAAAAATAGTATGTTGAGTGAAGGAGGCGAATGTAAAAGACAACATATTATATAATCCCTTACATAAGAAATATGTAAAAGGCAACTCTGTAGATACACAAAGAAGATCAATGTTTTCCTGGACTGAGGTGGGGGGCGGGGATTGCTTGCAAATGGGCTGGAGAGGACTTTCTGGCTTGATGAAAGTGTTCTAACACTGGATTGTGGTGATTGTTATACAACTCTTCAAATTGACTAGGAATCTGAATTGTGCATTTACAATGAGGAAATTTTAGGGTATATAAACTATACCTCAAACAAAGCTCTAAAAAGAAGGTTCAAGAACAAAATAAACATATATAGAGTTGCCATACACAGAAAAGTATTCTCTGCATTAAAAAAGGAATAACTTTCAACACATTTTATGAAGCTAAATATACTATAAATTCCATGAAGTTTGAGATTTTTGACCATTTTGTTGCTCATCTGTCCCAGGTATCTAGTATATTCCAGGAATGTAGGGATAACTCAATATTAGGAATACTAATAAATAGTTTATCCTATCCATAAGTAAAAAACCCATATGTTTTTAAAAGATTGTGAACTTTCATGGGATAAACTCAATGTGTTAGGACTGTTAATTATCAAGGACTACAGCCTTAGGTTTTAGAAGAATATGTATCTCGAATCAAAAACAGGAAGGAATTGAAAGAATGTACTATGTTGACAAAAATTCGACTACTAAAAATTGGAAGAAATATAAATTCTTAGGACTCAGACATTTGCTTGGTGTTTTAGCTGTAAGGTATAATGATAAAGCACAGGTGAGACTTTTCAAAGCAAATGACACAGCAGAAACTTCCTAACACTTTTACTGTGCCTTATAATTGAAGGCTATGAAGTGTGTAAACATTTCCACTACTGTGACATTCTGCAATACTCTTAAAAATTTTTTAGCATTGAACAGAAGAAATCATTCTGAAAGTCATGAACGATAAAAAAAAACAAAAACCAACAAACCCAATGTCAATGCCGTGCTTTGACCTACTGACTTGTGAAAATTACTGAGGCTTTACTATTTAAAATTATGTCACTTGTCAGCATTTCTATCAATTTTCAGCTATGCTTCATGGTATTTGAGTGAAGCTTTGCAGAAAGTAGAATTTTCCCTGTGATTCTGCCACTGACATCCAGCAGTTCTGTTTCCTCTTCTAAGCTGCCAAACATTATCAGCTGTCTGAAAAATGCTTCAAGGGGTTTCCCTTTTATTGCCCAAGGTCCTTGCAAAAATCTCAGAACTTATTTTGTACGTATCTGGGAGCAGCCCTAGTGCCCCTGTCTGGCCATGGCTTCCTTAGTGCTCATGCATTGGCCTTTGCCCTGACTTGTGTGTCTGTGGCTGGACACTCCTTCATAGTTTTTATAGAAGACTATGAAACATCATTTTTTCTTTTTGATTTTTTTTAATTTAAATTTTTTTAATGTTTTTTAAAATTTAATGTTGGAGATTCATTGAGGGTACAAGAAACCAGGCTACACTGATTGCATTTGTTAGGTAAAGTCTCTCTTACAATCGTGTCTTTCCCCAAAAGTGTGACTGAATTTTTATTTTTTAAAGGCAAAATCTTGCTCTGTCATCCAGGCTGGAGAGCTGTAGCACCATCATAGCTCACTGCGTCCTCAAACAACTTGGTTCAGGTGATCCTCCTGAGTAGCTGAGACTATAAGCACATGCCACTGTGACTGGCAATTTTTAAAAAAAAAATATTTTGTAGCACTGAGGTCTCTCTATATTGTCTAGACTGGCTTCAAACTCATGGCCTCCCAAAGTGCTAAGACTACAGGCGTGAGCCTCTGCATCTGGCTTCTTTCTCTTTTCTTTATCTGTGTGTTTTTAGCCAACTGTCATGGAAAGCTTTGAAGAAGTGGGTGCAGAGGCGGCAGCAGCAGCCATAGATGGACAACATAGTGGGGAAGAAGGTGCAGCAGAGCAGGTGACTCAGCAGGCTGCCACCAGAACACCCAGGACGCACTCCCAACCCTGGCTCCCTCTGGATCAGTACCCCCAATAGATGTCTTAATAGACTTCTTTTTATGGTGAAAAATAACTTGTAATGCTTGATTTTTTTCTCTAATTTTCTTTTTGTGGTAAAACACACACAACATAAAAGTCACTATCTTAACCAATTTTAAGTGTACAGTTTAGCAGCATTAAGTACGTTCATTTTCCTGCACAGCCATTGCCAACATCTGGTTCTAGAACTCTTTATAGTTTGAAGAACTGGAACTCTGCACCCATTAAATAGTTTTTCCCCAATCCTTCTTCCTCCATCCCTGGTAATCACCATTCTTTAGTTTAGGCACCTCTGATGAGTGGAATGATACAGCGTTTCTGACCAATTCACTTGGCATAATGTCCTCCAGGTTCACACGTGTTTTATTCCCTTTTAAGGCTGAAGACTATCCCTTTGAACACATACACCCCATTCTGTCTGTCCAGTCACTTGTCAATGGACACTTGAGTCACAGCTATGCTTCAGCAGTTATGAATAATGCTGCTATGAACATGGTGTACAAATATTTCTCCAAGATTCTGCTTTCGATTCTTTGAGTATATATTTAGAAGTGGATTTTCTGGATCATACAGTAATTCTATTTTTAATTTTTTGAGGAACTGCCATACTGTTTTCCACAGCAGCTGTACCATTTTACGTTCCCACAGTGTACAAAGGTTTCAATGCCTCCACATTCTTGACAAAACTTGTTATTTTCTCTCTTTGGGTAGCAGTAATAATAACGGGTGTGAGGTTGTACTTGTAAGGTTTGATTTGCTTTTCTCTAATGACTAGTTGTGTTGATAACATCTTCGATTTTTTGATAGCATCTTTTTATGTGCTTGTTGTCATTTGTATATCTTCTTTGAGATGATCACATATATTTTTCCTTTATTCTGTTAGGAATATGTATTACATTGACTGATTTTTGTATGTCGAATCATCCTTGCATTCCAGGAATAAATCTTAGTTGGTCATAATGTATAATATTTTAAAGTGATGTTGAATTTAGTTTTTTAGAATTGTGTTGAGGATTTTTGCATGGATGTTATAAGGGATATTGGTCATTAGTTTTTTCCTAGTGTTTTTCTCTGGTTTTCGTATCAGGGTAATGCTGTCTTACAGAATGTGTTAGGGAGTTTTCGCTCTTTTAAAATTTTGTGGAAAAGCTTGAAAATGATTGGTGTTAGTTCTTCTTTAAATGTTTGGTAGAATTCACTAGTAAATCCACCACATCTTTTCATTTGGAGATTTTTGATTATTGATTCAATATCCTTAACCGTAAGTATGTTCATGTTTTTTATTTCTTTGTGGTTTAGTCTTGGTAGGTTTTGTGTTTCTAATAATTTTTCCATTTAATCTAGGTTATCAGATTTGTTGGTTTACTTGTGTTCATAATACTCTTAAAATTCTTTATATTTTTATAGAATATGTAGTAATATCCCACTTTCATTTCTGATTTTAGTAATATGAATCTTCTTTTTATTCACAGTCCATGAAAAACTTTTTAGCTAGAATTTTGTCAATTTTGCTGATCTTTCTGAAGAGCCAACTTTTGACTTTGTTGATTTTCTCTATTATTTTTCTATTCTCTCTGTTTCATTTATCTCTGTTCCAATCTTTATTATTTCTTTCCTTCTTCTAGCTCTAGGTGTAGTTTGTCCTTTAGTTCTAGTTCCTTAAGTGTAAAGTTATGCTGTTACTTTGAGATCTTTTTGATTTGTAAAGCAAGCACTTATGACTATTGATTTCCCTCTTAGTACTGCTTTCCATATGCCCCATAGTTTTGATATGTTGAGTTTTCATTTTCACTCAGCTGTATTCTCTAATTATCCTTGTGATTTCTTCTTCAATTTATTGCTTGTTTTACAGTATATTGTTTAATTTCCACAATTTTGTGAATTTTCTAACTTCCTCTTATTGATTTCTAACTTCATCTCATGCCTAGAGAAGATACTTTGTATGATAGCTACCTTTGTATTTATTTATTTATTTGAGATAGTCTCAAGCTGTTGCCCTGGGTAGAGTGCTGTGGTATCATAGTGCACAGTAACCTTCAACTCTTGTGCTCAAGTGATCCTCTTGCCTCAGTTTTTCTATTTTTTTAGTAGAGACAGGGGGTCTCACTTTTTGCTCAGGCTGGTCTCAAACTTGTGAGCTCAGGCAATCCACCCACCTCGGCCTCCCAGAGTGCCTAGAGTGCTAGGATTACAGGCGTGAGCCACCATGCCTGACCTCGATAGCTACCTTTTAAAATCTATTGAGATTTAATTTGTCCACTAATAGATAGCCTATCCTGGTGAATATTCAAGGTGCACTTGAGAATAATGTGTGATCTACTGTTGTTGGGTAGAGTATATCTGTCTCTTATATCTAGTTGGTTTATTATATTATTCAAGTCCTCTATCTCCTTACTTTGCTTCTGGTCTTATTGTTCTATATCTTACTGAGGGTGAAGTACTGAAGTCTCCAGCTATTCCTTTACAACTGTCTTCTTCTTCCTTTAATTTTGTCAATTTGTACCTTATGCATTTTTATAGTCTTATTGGGTGTGCAAATGTTGATAATTATTATATCTTTTTGCCATATTGAACCTATTATTAATGGTGGTAGATAATAGCTCTTCAAGTCTTCAATAAAAAATGGCCTCCAAAAAAACTATATTGCAAAAAATGAGAAAGAAACAGAATAGAAACAGTAAAAGGGTTGAAAAGGCAGAGCTTGAAGGATTTATGGTGGAAAAAGTACTGGATCGATGAGTACTCTTCTACCTTCTCTGCCTTTTGAGAAGGTGGAAGATTTCCTAAAGTGGATGAGATTTACAGATGCTGACAATACTTGGGAACATGGCTTATAGAAACCTAATCAGATATTTAAGAGATATTGGCAGTTTCAGACTTGCTGGCATAAATGGAAGAACAAACTCTGTAATCTAAACTATTGACCTGCATGTTTTTCCCTTACCCCAACTCATTCCTTACATGTAGACTCAAACTTTTCAGTATTTGGGTTACTGGTTTGAGCAGAAGCCATAGAAAAAAGAAAAAAAAAACTTCATAATAATCAGAATATTATACAACTGTATATTGTTTATTATAAATAACAGGGAACAGTGGTCAATAAGTAGTTTTATATTCCTTTTAAAAAGTTCGTTTTTCTTAAACTCTCACAGAGGGTAAGCTTGAAAAATTTTTTTAAATTAAAAAAAAGTTCATTTTGTTTGATATCAGTATTTTTACTCGTTGTCTTTTGGTCACTATTTGCCTGAAATATCCTTTTCTATATTTTCACTTTCAATCTATTGGTATCTTTGGATCTAAAGTGAGTCTCGCGTAGACAGAAGATAGTTGGATCATGTTTTCTTATCAATTTTTCCAATCTCTGTCTTTTGAATGGGGAACTTAATCTTATTTACATTTAGATAATTGCTAAAAAATAAAAAATAAATTGCTGATAAGGAAAAACTTACTTCTGTTCTATAATTTTGGTATTTGTCTATGTGACTTAATAGCTTTTTTGTCCCTCATTACTATCTTATGTTTAGTTGATTTTTTTGTAGTAAAAGTTTTAACTTCCTTTTTTATTTTCTCTTGTGCACATTATTCAGCCATTTTCTATTGGTTACAATTGGGATTCCATTTAACATATTAAGATTATAATATTATAATTTAAGTTTATATCATCTTAACTTCAGTAGTGTACCAATACTCTGCTCCTTTAAAAGCTCTTTCCCTATACCTTTAAGTTAAAAACGTCACAAAATTACTTCTTAACATACTGTATGTCCAATTAACTCATTAATAATTTCTAATGCACTGGCCTCTTAAGTGACGTAGAAACCAAAATATAAGGTTATAAACCAAAGTTACAATAACACTAACTTCTAGATTAGTCTTGTTTTTAAATGTACTAGTCTCTTAAATCATGCAGAAAACAAAAGGTAGAGTTAATGTGAACTAGTTCTAATAATTTTATCCTTTATAATTGTACATGTAGTTATCTTTACTGAGATTTTTTTTATCTCTTTATATGGTTTCAAGTTACTGTTTAGTGTCCTATGATACTAACCTGCATTTCTTGCAAGGAAAATAACAAAACACCTCAGCTTCTGTTTATCTATGAATTTCTTAATTTCCATCTCACTTTTAAAAGATAATTTTCCTGGGCAGAAAATTCTTAGTTGACAACTTTTTAAAAAAAAAATTTCATTTTTTTTTTTTTTTTTTTATTGCTTGGGATTCAATGAGGGTACAAACAATTAGGTTACACTGATTGCATTTCTTAGGTAAAATCCCTCTTACAATTGTGTCCTATCCCCAAGAGGTGTGCCATACACTATGACCCCCATCCCTCTCCCTCCTTCCTGCTTTCTCATTCCCCTACCCTCACCTTGTAGTAGATCATCTACTGCCTTCATATTAGAATTGATTCCTGCTTCTCCATTCTTGTGATGCTTTATTAAGAATATGTTCCAACTCAATCTAGGTTAATACAAAATATGTAAAGCCTCCATCTTTTTAAGTGGCTAAATAGTATTTCCTGGTATACATATACACCACAGCTTATTAATCCATTCCTAGGTTGGTGGGCATTTAGGCTATTTCCACATTTTAGCAGTTATAAATTCAGCTCCAATAGACAGTGTAGTGCAAATGTCCTTGTGATAAAATAATTTTTTTCCTTCTGGGTAGATACCTAGTAATGAGCTTGCAGGATCAAATGGGAGGTCTAATTTGAGTTCTTTGAGGATTCTCCATACTTCCTTCCAAAAAAGTTGTATTAGTTTATAGTCCCACCAGCAATATAAAAGTGTTCTCTTTTCTCCACATCCAGCATCTGCAGCTTTGAGACTTTGTGATGTGAGTTATTATCCTTGAGATTAGGTGATATCTCAGGGTAGTTTTGATTTGCATTTCTCTGATGATTAGGGATGGTGAACATTTTTTCATATGTTTGTTTGCCATATGTCTGCTGCCTTTTTTAGAGAAGGTTCTATTCGTGTCTCTTGCCAAGTGATATATGGGATTGTTGGCTCCTTTTCTGTTGATTAATTTGAGTTCTCTGTAGATCCTGGTTATCAAGCTTTTGTACAATTCATAATATGCAATTTTTCTCCCATTCTGGAGGTTGTTTATTTGCTTTGGTTGTTGTCTCCTTAGCTGTGCAGAAGCTTTTCGGTTTAATTAAGTCCCATTTATTTATTTTTGTTTTGTTGCAATTGCCACAGAAGCCTTTTTCATAAAATGTTTCCCCAGAGTTGATAGCTTTTTAAAAGAAAAAAAATTTTTAGCACTTTGAATATATCTGACCACTGCTTTCTGGCCTCCAAAGGTTTTCAGGGGAAATTTGTCCATAATCTTATTGACAATCTCTTGTATATGACCAATTCTCTCTTCTTGCTCTCAAAATGCTCTTTTTTTCTTTGGCTTTTGACAGTTTGATTATAATGTTGATGATTTTTTTCTCAGTATAAGTCTCTTTGAGTTCATCGAACTTGGCATTCATTGAACTTCTCATATGTTCATATTCATATATTTCCTCAAATGTGGGACGTTTTTAGTCACTATTTCTTCAAACATTCTCTGTGCCCCTTTCTCTCTTTTCCTTTTCGGACTCTCACATTAAGCAAGTTGGCCCACTTACTGGTGCCCCACATGTCCTTTAGCTCTGATAACTTCTCTTCAATCTACTTTACTTCTTTGCATCAGACTCAATCATTTTCCTTGTTCTATCATCAAATTTGCTTATTCTTTCTTCTGTCTGCCCAAATCTGCTTTTGAACCCCTTTAGTAAAAAATTTCATTTTAGTTATCATATTTTTCAGCTATAGCATTTCTTTGGGTTTCTTTTTATTTTTTTTTTATTTTTTTTTTCTTTGGGTTTCTTTTTAGATGTTCTAGCTCCTTATTATTATTTCCAGTCTGTTCACACTTCATTTTCTTGACATTTTCCACATCTTCCTTTAGTCTTTTGAGCATCTTTAAGATTTTTGTTTTAAAGTCTTTGTCTAGTAGGCCTACCACAAGGTCTTTCTTAGAGACAATTTCTGTTCATCTTGTTTTCCCTTTGAATGAATCATACTTTTCTGTTTCTTTGTATGTGACTTCTTTTTGATAAAAAAACTGGACATCTAAATATATGATATGATAATGTAAAAATGAAATTCTCCCTGTTCCCTCAGGGTTTGCTGTTTTTTGTTTGTTAGTTATGAATGCTCTAGGCTGTATGTGTCAAGCATAAGAAGCATAAATTTAAGGTCTTTGTAGGGTCTTTTCTGAGGCTACATCTTCCCCCAGGCATGATCAATGTCCTCCTAATTTATCCCATACATATGGTTGCTTTTGAATGCCTTTGTCTTCAATATCTGACTCCCAAGGGAGAAAAATGAAGAAGAGTGGGGGAAAACATCAGCCCTTTAAATTTCTGGAAGTCATTTCAGCCAGGGGTGGTGGGGCTTACACTAGTGAGAGGAGCAATAACATGGATTGCAATTTCTTTGTTTGCATTTTTGTGATCAGAAGCAACAATCAGTAATCAGAGTATAGATCCTTGCCATTGGAGGACAGTGTTAATTTTGCCCACCCTGGCTCTTGCAAAGTGAACACAAGCTGCTCTTGGACTGCATACATAGCCTACCACAGGGCTGGGATGGAGGATAATTAACTTGTATTGTGCCAAGAGCTGAAGTTCACCCAAATTAAGTCTAATTCACTGTCCTTGCCTTCTCCTGGAATTTTCAAGGTTCCATTTGACATTGGAGTTGCAAAATAGTTACATCAGAGAGACTCTGAAAGGGTAATTGTTGTCTAGGTGGAGAGATAGATTTCTGATGCTTCCTACTCTGCCATTTTCCCAGAATCTCCTCTGGCAATGATTTAAGGGTATGATTTCATTAAATATAATGCATGAAAAAGATATAGTAAATATTTTAATGTATAATTTTAAAAATGAAACAAGAAAATGATTTGCTTCATATACCGAAAAAATAATTAAATTTTTCCTCTTTTAACTTTTTAACTCAACTATTCTCCTCCTTTCTTTTCTTTCTTGGCATTTCCTTATTATATGAACTGTGAAATGAGCCAACTTCAAATCAGAACCAAGAGAAATAGAAAAGAGCTGAAAAAAGAAAAATAAAAGCCACCAAAAACATCTATTTCTTTTAATATTTGGGAAGATGTTTCAAAATACAAGTAGATAAACAGCTAATTAATTAAGCTGAATATTAAAAATTCCATTAGTATATAGCACGAGTTTTGTTATACCAGGGACAGATGTTTTTTGGGGTAATGAGCTTGCAAAATGCCATTTCAATTAACTTTTATAGTTTTGAGCAAGAGGATCCAGAATGATATTTAAGAGTGTTCTGCCTTAAAAATAACATGGGCCACTCCAATCTTATAGCACTTTCCTCTGAGTTAGATAAAATATAGTTGGAAAATGTGGCTTTCATGATCTTTGGGAGGAGGCCTGGAAAGGAAGGGCTGAGGGTTCACAGTGACACAGGAAATCTGCATCTGTAATGTTTAAGTGTGTGGGTGTGTTCATGTGGGCAGTGCTGGTGGTAAAAAATGTCTGCACATCATTGCAAGCAGGAGTTGAATGAAATCCTCAAAGAGTTTCTAATATTTATGAAGTATATTTAATAGCCAAAAAATATCCTGAGTTGGAATTATCAAAATGACTCCCATCAAAAACATAGTCCATAAAAGAAAAACTTGATACTGGGATTCATCAAAATTAAAATATTTTTTCCTATAAAAGGCACTAAGAGAATGAAAAGCAAACCACAGACTAGGAGAAAACATTTGCCATTCATATATCATTCAAAAGACTTGTATTCAGAATATACAAAGAACTCTCAAAACTCAACAATAAGAATACAAACAAGCTAAGTTTTAAAATGAAAAAAAATATTTGGACTGAAACTTGATCAAATGAAAAGATGCCAAATGATCATCAATAAAATGTAACATAAAACTCCAATGAGATAAAACAACTACAAACATATTAGAATGACTAAAATAAAATTTTTTCAAACCTAACTATATCAAGGCCTAGTAAGGATGCAAAGCAACAGGAACTTTTATATGTGATTGGTGGGAACCCAAAATGGTATAACCATTTGGAAAAAAAAAATTGTCAGTCTCTTATAAAGTTAAATATATACCTATCTTATGATTCAGCAGTTACACTCCTCAATATTTACCCAAGAGAAATGAAATAATATGTTCACACAAATCTATAAGCAAATATTTATAGCAGTATATTTGTAATCTCCAAAAATTAGAAACAACCCCATTATCATTCAACTGATGAATGGATACATCCATGCAATAGAATGCTATTCAGCAATAAAAGGAACAAAACCACCAACATAAGCAACAACATGGCTGAATCTCAAATGCATTATGCTCCATAAAAAACAAGTCTCCAGAGCAGTGATTTTCAACTGGTGTGCCTTGGCACATTAGTGTGCTGTTAGAAGATCTTAGATGTGCCACAGAAATTTTTAAGAGTCATTAATTAAATTATTTTTATAAGAAATTCAAAGCAAAGTATATTCTTTTTGCTCTAATTTTTTTTTTGATCAACATAATTTAAGTGTGCCATGGAAGTTTAACTATAGGTTTAAGCGTGCCGTGAGATAAAAATGGTTGAAAAACACTGCTCCAGAGACTTTATACTATTACTATATGACACTTCAGAAAAAGCAAAACTATGGAACAGAGAATAGAAGAATGGTTGCCCAAGGTTAGGGTCAGGTAAGAGGAGTTGATTAGAGGTAGATAGTAGGAGGAAACTAGTTTCAGTGATGAAACTATTCTGTATCTTGATTGTGGTAGTTGTAAAACGATTCTATGCATCTTTCAAAACTTACCTAATTGCAGATCAAAATGAATAATTTTTACTGGATAATTTAAAAATAAATCTGTTTTTTCATCTCACATTTGTTACATATTTGTTACACAGAACTGGTGTTCTTACTTCCTCCCGACCTCCAAATGTTTCCATAGCTAATGCAAATTCTGAATGAAAAAAAGTGATGTTTACTATTACACAGTGATGTGGATCATGCAAATGACCTCAAAACCAAGGGAACAAGAGAAGACCACATTCAACTTAAATATTAAGCTGAATTTACCCCAGTGATCTAAAAGTAAAATCTTATAATTACCCAATAGTGCCCCTTCATCGAACTGGTCCTTAGGACTAGGTAGGAAAGGCAATGGCAAGCCATCTTTAGCAACAAGCTCAAACTGCTTCAGCTTTCTGGGGCGAAAGTCCACCATGATCCTCACTCACGTTATTCCTTTTGGTGTCCCAAACAGATAAGGGAAGGTAGCCAGGAGTGTTTCCTTTTATAAACACAATTTCCTAATTGAAGTAGTACTGAGTTTTATTAAAAGGGAAAGCAAAATGCTAGGCAAATTGTGCTCTTGTAGAAAGCAGTAGAGAGCCCACTAGTGTTGAAGAGATTTGATATCTGGTGTGGATTCTGCCACTAACTTGCTCTGTTTGTATTTGAGCATTTCACATAATTTCTCTATGTCTTCATTTTCTCATCATCTTAGTGGATTTTTTTTTTTTTTGAGACAGAGTCTCACTTTGTTGCCCTCGGTAGAGTGCCATGGCATCACAGCTCACAGCAACCTCCAGCTCTTGGGCTTAGGCAATTCTCTTGCTTCAGCCTCCCAAGTAGCTGGGACTATAGGCACCTGCCACAGTGCCCAGCTATTTTTTGTTAGTGGATGATTTTTTAGCTACAAGAAACAGATACTAAACCAATCTGGTCTAAGACAGACAGACAGTTTTCAGCTGGGAGTGGCCCTGTCACCCACCAATAGTGAACATCTGGCAATGTTTGGAAACATTTTTGGTTGTCACAGCAGACAGTCTGCTGCTACTATCACTTGGGTGAAATTCAGGGATACTGCTACCAGTATGCATGGCATGGCTCCCAACAACAAAAAATTGTCTAGCTCAAAATAGTGCTGAGGTTGGGAGATCCCATGTGTGCATGTAATTTTTAAAGAATAGCATATATTTTATAAAATCTAAGGAAATTTTGAAAAAAACAATCATGGCCCAAGAAGAAAATAAATCAAGGCAGGTTTTGAGTGTTGTGAGTTCTCAACAGAATTCAAGGGGCTTCTTTCTAGTGCCCTGTGATTTGCAGAACTCAGTTCTAAATGCCTTACTACGTGAGTCTCAGACTAAGGGAAATGAGACCGACACAGCTTGGTTCACCCTGCTCCAGTTGTCTATGTCCAAGGGGGCAAGGTTGTAACGTTCAGGCTAGTAACCATCCCTGGAGACTGGGAGGGGAGCCTTCAGAGAGGCAGAGTTGGGAAGATGATCCTAAGGAGGGCCATTACATTTATCTGTAAAGTGGCAGTAATGTTACTTGTCCTCCAGAATCCTACCTTTAAAGAACAGGCTATTTGCCCAAGGGAACAATAGAAGCATCAGGTCTCTCCTTGAAATGGAATTTATAATTTTTCTTTGGTTTCTTTCTGTCTTGAATTTTTTACACCACCACACAACAAACGGAATTATGACTCACGCACAACCATCTGCTAAGCTGATTTCATGAACATTAGCAAGCTTTATCTATGGCAGTCTCCTGTTTTACCCCCTCAGAGATGTTGGGACGCCTAGTGTAATTTTGCTGACTGCCGTTTATGATGTAAGGACCAACTGAGATAATTGAAAAGACAGAATCACTGCCCAAATATAATAAGTGGAGTCCAAAAAAGATTTTAAGTGGGATTTAAAATTTAGTTATCTGCTGCCCCAGTCCTGAGCATTATTTTGATGCTAATGAAATGGCTGCTATGAACCTGCACAACTTGTATACTGTCAGCTCCAACCAAAATCCATCCCAAACTCAGATGGCTGCGTTTGCTGCCATCTGGTGGCAGCTTTAGCTAACACATCGACAAACAGGATTTATGGGCAGGTGGTTGGTCAGGACCAGCCATCAGCAACAAGAAACAATTGTTAAGAATTCCACAGTTATCACTCTCAGATTGGCCTAGACCAGGACAACTGGGCTAGGAAAAGACTGTGAACTGTGGGACCCATGCCGTGTTTCACAGCCAGCCTAAGCTTTTCCTCCACTTTGGCCTAGACCAGGAAAACTGGGCTAGGAAAAGACTGTGAACTGTGGGACCCATGCTGTTTCACAGCCAGGCTAAGCTTTTCGTCCACTTCTCTCTACACATAAAACCCTCTTGCATAGAAGAGGCAGGGCAAAGGGTGGAAGCCATCTGCCCATCATGTCGTGTCTCGGCTAACTATTACAGGATTCCTTATGGGGGGATTTTTCTGTACTTGGAAACATAAAGCCATGATTTTAACCTTTGTAGGATCACAGGCCCTTTTGAGAATCTGCATGGACACATATTTTTCATACAATTTCAGGAGAGTTGTGCGTTTACTGAAGCCAATCCATGAACTCAAAGGGGAAAGACACAATGTAGACCTGATAGAGATGTCATTAGTTGGGTTTAATTGTAAGCCACTCTGAAGTCGTTTGGAACAGAAGGGGGGAACAGCAGGGGTAGGCAAGAGAGAAGGAAGAGGACAGTGACTGCTAACTAGAGGATAACAAGCGTCACACTGTCCTCTAAAAGTGCCAGATGCCCATGGCTCTCCAGCTGTCTATACCTGCTGTGTGCTCCACTTCATCTTTTCCCCGGAATGTGAGTTCCCTGTTTTGCACACTTGAGTTTTTCCTGCCCCTTCCACTTCCCTCAGGCTTCCATCCAAAGTTCCTGGAGACCAGCAATGATGTCGGAGTTGGCAGTGAAAGACTGGCTAGGATTAGACCAGCACCCCAATGTGCCCAGTTGGGGAGCCAGATCTGCGCCCTGTCTGGGCCCCGAGTGAGGGGCCTCTCAGTCCCTTTGGGGATGGAATGAGACACTGTGCAGCTGGGAAACACTGAAAAAGTCAGAGTGGCACACGGTTTGCAGAGTCTGCAGTGTTATTCCAAAAACAAGTCCTTCTAGGATCCCCTGGGCAATTCATGTTTCCAGCAGGTAAAGTCAGGAGGACTTGCCAGGAGAAAAAGATGCAATGTGCTCTTTTCCATGGGTCTGTTGACAAACGGCATCAATAACTGTTACCAGCGCCTCCACTGTACTTAGGCATTTTAAGAGAGAAACTTTCACCTTTGCTCTTGGCAACCCCCTAAAATATCGCTTATACCTCATGAACTATTATACATCACTCAAAGCCATACTTTGGAATATTAAATATTTTAATGCACACGTTTAGAGAAGAAAACTTTTCAAAACCCACATCCACCACAATAAAGTAACACAATTCCAAACATTTCAGAGTCACTGCTCCAGACACCCCCTTCTCATCTGTTATAGGTGTCGCCGTCTTGCTGTGTTTCTGGGTCTTAGCAGCAATTATGACAGTGGATCCCAAACGGTCCCTTAGGAGCTTGTCAAACTCCGAGTACCTAGACCACAGCCCTTGCCACTTAAATCAGGCTCTCCAGTGTGGAGCCCAGGCAGTAGAATTTTTTTCAAACATCCCAGGACAGCTGAGTTTGAAAGCCAATGAACTAGAGGATGGGTAGAGAGTGTTCAGCTCAAGAGCTGCAGACGACAAAGGGAGTACATGGAGATATGACAGAAATGCAAGGCCACTGGACCAGCAACGTCTGCGCTTGGGAAGGACCCACCCAAGTACTAGCTGGTATTATGTAGGAGATTTCGCCACCACTCAGAGAACTTCTTAATGAATATGCAAATGGCAGAAATGTGTCCCTGAGGCCTGTGGTTTGCTCAGACACTGACTGGCTGTTGGGGTGCTGATGATACCAGAAACTCTGTAGAAATATGTGGTGGAAGAATCTGTGAAATGGGCCGATTTGGGTGGAGATAACAAAGTTATGTCAAACTTTGAAAGGATGACAAGCCAATATATGCAAGAAGCAGGGACTACCTTACAGGGATTTAGGCAATATTTGGAGGAGCTGAAGGAGCAGGTTCTAGTCCCCTGGACCATACCCCAAAGCCATACCGAACTGATCCCTTAGGGGGTGACCCCCTTTGAAGCCACAGCTGGGGAAATTCCACAAGTGAGGTGTCACCACAGCAGCAGCTGCCACTGCTCTTGTGCCCAGGACCTCGGAGCCCGAATACAAGGCCCCTGCTCCTCGGAAGTCTTGTGGGCCTTGCTCCAGCCTTGCTCCCCAGCAGCTCCAGCCAGAAAGGAGCCACAAGGGGATGTCTTGAGCCACTGAGAAGTTTCATTTTTAGCTTTCCAACTCTCCATGTAGACAGAAGATGGAATGGAGATCAACTGAAATAACACGTTTATTTCAGAGTAACACGTCCGGCCTGTTTTGTCATCGGCAAGTGACGGTCAGCAGGATCACTTTCTGAATGTGTGGGTGACAGGCTCAGCTGACTTGGAGGGCATCCGCAGTGTCCTCCCAGACTGCAGAGCCATGCGGAGGCATCCCTGCCCACCTCCAGACATTCTCCACTTTTCTTCCGCTGATTTCCCTCCTTCCACCTTTGCTCTGCACACCCCACACTGTGGTGTCGCTCTCTTACCCTCTGTCTGTCTGTCTGTCTGTCCCTCCCTCTCCCAGTCTCACTCCCAGTGGGCATCATACTACCTACTTCTCAGATACAAAACTGAGGTCTGACTTTTGTGTCTGGATTCCTTGGTAGAGCTGCTTTCTTCATCCTCACTAATATTGTGAGTTGGATTTTTCTTCAAAGAGGAGGGGGGAAGAACTACTTTAAGTTTCTCACTTTACCTGTAGCCCTCAGTATAGAAAATCTTCAAGTGCCTGAGTTAGGAGCTCCCTGATGTAAAGAAGAGACGTGACTTCCAGCCAGAGAGGAGAAGTAGAGGATGGAGGGCCCAGCCCACGCATCTGAGGACTTCTTTGCCCATAAGTTAGTCTCAGTCATCAAGACTTTGATTACAAGAGGAAGAAGTACCCTTGTGATCCTGTTCAGCCCTGACCGCCCTTGGGTAGAGCTAAATGGTCAGCCGTCACGTGTTGTTCCAAACCAGCTTCAGAAACTGTAAGTCCTACTTCCCCTCTCCATAAGAAAGTCAGAAATATGTCTCTGGATGGGACATATTGTCCCTTGCTCAATCACTAGAAAGGACATGAAAAAAAAAAAAGCTGTGGTCTTATTTAAACCTTAATGTGAGCAACTTGGTGAATGGGAGAGCCTTTTACTAGAGTCAGGTAAACTGGGTAGGGAGGAGTAGGAAGAGAGTTAATGCAGAATTTGTTCTGGACATGCAGGGAGTGTGGTGTGGGAGACAGCCAAGCAAAGATTGCAGATGTCCTGCAGCCAAAAAGGGGCGGGAGGGCTAATGCATAGAAGTGCAAATAGAATTTAAAGCCATGGAGAGGGCAGAGATCACCTAAGTTTTGAGGTTGGATAAAGAGAAGGATTCAGGTACTGAGGTCTGGGACCAGAGCTGACCTGTCCACATTTAACTGGTCCCCCACTTGGTTTAGTGCTCTGCTGTCACCATCTTGAAATTCCTAATATGTTTTGAACAAGGGATGCCACAATTTCATTCTGTACTAGGCCCCACAAATGATGAAGTTAGTCCTGCCTGAGACAAATTCTGTGTTACGAGTTCTGGCAGTGAAGGAAACTTTATGGAAGAGCGGCTAGTGAGGCAAGGGAAAGTGAGGGGATGGTGTTGAGGAAGTCGGAAAAGAAATTAGTTCAAGGAGAAAATGGGTGACTGCATCAAATGCTGCAGAAGAGTTGAGCGAGATGAGGGTGACTTGGATTAGAACCTTCCTTGGAGAGTAGCACGCACTCATGCTTAATTAGGTCGACTGCTGCGTGAGAAGTGAGCAGGTCTATAGCTGAGAACCTGTAGCAAGGAGACAAATGGAGGTTCCTGTCTTAAAGTCCATGTTCCTTCTCTTCCCACACTCAGCTCCCTTTCTCACAGTAAGGGGCCACTCACAAATGCATGTGGACACCCCAGCACAGATGTCCAAATTCTGGGCCTCTCTGCAATCAGCCGTCCTGGGAACAACAACTAGGAGCAAAGCTCTGACACAATCCCTGACCATCTGTGTAGGGAATTTTATAATCACAGATGGTCCACCAAGCAAGCACAGGGTCTAGGTGAGTGTGTCCCCTTGGCCAGCCTCTTTGCCTCTGAGAAGGAGCATAGCTGGAGCAAGACCAGAACAGGAGCCTCTAAAACATGGGTCTCCAAATGGGGATCCCTGCTGTCTATGTCTATAGGAGTATCCGAAGTACAGATGTGGGTAGACAAAAGTCTTTGGTGGGAGGCAGACAAAGTCATTCTTACTTGGTTTCATATATATTTGTTTCTGTAAGTGAGGTTGATAACAGGAGGAGGTGGTAAGGCCTAGCAGAGAGAAAAGGTATAGGCATAAAAGTTTTAGGGAAAAGGAAAGTAAAATTACTAAATAGGTTCAATGGTTTGAATGATGATGTCCCTTTCAAAATTCACGTTGAAACTTCATGCCCAATGCAACAGTATGAACAGGTATAGCTTTTGGGAAGCAATTAAGTCACAGATGACATTAGGCCCTTTATAAAAGGGCTCAAGGGTGTGGGTCCACCTTCCTTTTTTACTGTGTGAGGTCACAATGCTTATCCCCTTTCATACTTCTGTAGCTTTTGCCATGTGAGGTCACTTACATGGCACCATCTATGAGAAGTGGGGCCGTTGTCAGACACCGAACCTCCAGGTTTGTGAAAAACAAACTTCTGTTCTTTATAATTGCCTGTTCTTGCGTTTTTTTTTTTTTTTTTTATAGTAGCACAAATGGATGTAGCAGGTTTGTTAGGTTCCATTGAGTTCCTCTCTGAAGTGACTGTTCATACATTTGTTGGGCTCTGGCGAGTACCCTCTGAGATGACTGTTCATACATTTGAAGGTCTGTTGGGCTCTGGTGAGTACCCTCTGAGATGACTGCTCATACATTTGAAGGTCTGTTGGGCTCTATTGAGTACACCTCTAAGATTACTGGTCATACATTTGAAGTAAATCTGGGCATCTCAGTGGCCTGATATTCTCCAGTGATATTCAGCTACCCAGATATAGGCACTGAGAAGACAGACTGTTGGGTTTAAGCTGGGTTAGGGGTTCTCCTGGTGGTTATGGTGAGGAAAGAGGATAAGAAGAGGTAAGGGTCCTTGTCCTATGGTGGATGTAGTTAGTGCTGGAGTAAAGAATCTATGTTTAGGGAGATGTCATGGGGTGATTAATAGTAAAAAAGTAGTAGGAATAGTGCAATGGGATGTTGCTCACTGGGGTGACATCAGAGAATTGCTGGAGTGGGCGTGCTGGGTGCAGAGGATGTGGTGGGCACAGAGTGGGATGTTTGAAAATAAGATTTTGAAAATGGTACAATTACAGAGGATGACATGGTTTACTTATGACTGTGAGTGGCTGAGCTGATTGGGGGAAGCATTACTGAATAACTATAGAAACTAGGCAGAACTACTGCCCCATTTTCTCAAATGAGAAAACTGAGCCACACAGACAGTAAGGTGATTTGCCCCAAATCAAAGAGGTGGTAAAAGGCTAAGCTGGAAATCAAACCCCGGATTATTTGCCTGTCAGGACCTCCTTCTCAATGAGCCCCTCACTGCACTCAGGTCTAGCTTCTTTGTTAAATCAAGAGTCATTTTTGCTTCTTCTTTTAAGAAATAATTTTTATCTGGAACCTTACTCTATCTGTGAAGACACAAAGTTGATACCTTATCAATTACTTGCATTATAATGCTGGTCATTTCAGGCCACAGAAGGATGAAATATGAGGATAATTTTGTGCTGCTGAACAGAGAATTCATTAAATTCAGGGGTTTTTCTAGAGAAATAATGGAAAACAGACCATGTTTTTCATTGGAAAGGCAGCTACATTGTCCACGGACACTCTCTACTGGGTCTAAATTAGAATAGCAATTTAGGATTGGAAACTTGATGTATAGGTTTTGGGAAGGAGCACATAGATTTGGATTAACATGTGAAAACTTGCCCCCTGTAGATATTTAAGGGCTGTGGCTCAAGTGGGTTAGGAGAATTGTTAGTTGCAGAACAAACCTTGTGTCAGTTTTTTAAATATCATGATTACAGTTAGACCACATTGTCTATTCTATTTTTTAGCAGGAAAGCACTGTTTGCCTCTAAGGAGACTGTCAGAATTTTATTTATTTATTTTTACATTGATGCATTTATGGGGTTCAGGGTACTGCCTTGATATACAATGTGAAATGCTTACATTGAACTAAGTAACACATCCATCACAATTATACTCATTTCAGACTGTCAGAATTTTAGACTTTTAAAAAATCTTCTTACATTCTGAGCCTTCTATAGTGTTCAGCACATAGTAATGTATCTTATGTGTCAATCAGAATGGAAGAAAAATAAACAAAGTGGTACAGTTTCCCAGAAGAAGGAGCAACTAATCCTGTTTGGATAATTTGGGGATTCTTCCCAGGAGGAAAGAAATCATAGCCATGGTCATGGGAAGAGAGGGATAGAGTTGAAGAATAAAGCCCAGTTTGATGTAAGCACTCCAAATTGTATAAAGAAATCAGGACATTGTACTCCACATATGCATAAATGTATTCATGATCTATGTGTATAAGACTTTACAAAAGGAAAAACAATAAATAATAAAAAAAGGAAAAAGAAAGCCCAGAAAGTAATAGTAATAGAATGCAAACTTAGGGGTGTGATAGAGGATCTACAAGGGCAAGCATTATTGTGTAATTCTGGAAAGAAGTACCCTGGAAGGACCTTAGAAAGAAGACTGACATCTGTGACTCCAAATCCTTCCAGAGAAAATGTGAGCAAGAATAAAAGATCTCATAAGAATAGATGGGGAAGCTAGCATGGCAGCTTCAAGTAAGCGGAAAAATGAATTTGGAAGGACCGCTAACCACGGATACTAGAAAGAAAAAATGATTTGGCTGCATTTAAAGTTCTTTTCTTATAATTCAATTTTTACCTTAAACTGTGTAGCTTCACAGGAAATTCAATTCCAGGAATAAACAGAGCACCTGTCACATGGTATTTGGTATTTGTCATATGGCATTTATTTTCTCAAGCCTCAGGAATTGATTCAAGGATTACTTTCCTGATTTTCACACTGAGAGCTCCACATCCCAGGAACTCCCTGAGACTCAGGCAAATCCAGGACAGCTGATTACCCTCCGTCAGCAAGGAGAATGTGGATTGCTCAGAGGGAGAGGATCAGTTGCAAAATGAACACGAAACAGGTTGTCTCAGAACAGAGCACAAAGTCCTGGGCTGAGAATGGACTGGAGGGGACAACTCAGTATCTGCTATCATTATGACTCTGAGTTGTGGTCCTAATAACATTCCTCACCCACTGGCAATGTGTAAATGAGCAGGTCCATGAGATAAAAAGTAGACCACTAGTCAGGGAAGTGGCACACTCACAAGAATCCTCGGGGAGCAAAAGCAGAATCCAGGACAAGAAAGATAGAATTGGGAATGTTCTGCTGATCCTTTACCGTTCCCTACAAATAATGATCTGAATGTGAATAGTGGGCCAAGTACAGGATTCTTTTAGCAAACAGGAAAAACTTCTCTGGCTGCTGTTGCCGCTGCAGCTGCTGTAACCCACATGCAAGTGATCACAAACAGTTAGACACTGAGCCCCTGTGAGGCCCAAACAATCAAGTTTCAACCTCCCTTTGGTAGCCAGAGGCACACATGGGAAATGGGTCAGCAACTGGGAAAGTGGCTCCTCAGTCATGGAGTAGGGTGGTCTGAGTGGTGCCCCACCCAGAGTCCCCTTTTTCCTAACCAAAGAAAGGAAAGTAGTTTGAAGAACTGCTCCTGTTGCAAAAGCACGGAGACCATGACATTTCGGGAGGAAACCGACGAGAAGCTAGGATAATCCTTACTGGAAAGATGCAACTCAAGCATTTTACTGATTTGGAACAACTGGGAAAACCAAGCAAATAAAACGAAACCAAAAAAAAGAAAACAGGGATAGGTATCAAACACATGGACAAAATTCATGTGCATTATGGAAGGGTGAACACATGGCGGTTGGAGGCATAAGGGGTAAAAAGACAGAACTTTTGGTCAGTCAGCTACAGAGCAGCATGTTTGTTGTGGACCAGGAATAAACACTGGGCAGGAAGGGGAGTCTGCAGATGTTGTAAAGGCCATATGTGTAAAGAAAAGAAAGAACCAAACCTGACCAAGACAAACAAGTCAGCACTGCTGCCTCTGGTTTTCAGCAAGGCCTTGATTTGAAGGAGTAGATATCAGACCTGCCCATTATGGTGATAATCCCAAGTAGTGTTTCACTTGCACCCTTATGTTAAGGGTTTTACATAGATCATCTCCTCTCCATACCCGCATGAGTTAGCACGATGATCACATCCATTTTCCAGCTGAAAAACCCAAGGACCCAGATCACAGAGCTGATAGTCAGTGATACAGGGATTCAAATTTAGGCAATCTGACTCCAAAGCTAGCTTCCTAACCACTACACTACAGCTGACTCACTCCATTGGAGTTCATTCAGACTTCGTTACAAAGTTGGTTTCATAGATTTTATAAATATTTTAAAACTATTAACTACTGGGAGGGAGAGGAAAGAAGCGGGAAGAGGGGAAGAGGGAGAAGGGAGGAGGGAGGGCATTGCTATCCTCCACCTAAGGGGCACAACACATGGCACACCTCCTCGGTGTGGGACACAACTACAACAGACAATTTACCTAACAAATGCGAACACTGTAAACTAATCATTTGTACTCTCATATTAATCTGAAATTAACAATAAATAAATAAAATTTTAAACATATTAACTATTATTCACATCAGACTCAGAAACTCTGTGCTATTATTCAGCTTCCTCTTTCGCTTTGATACTCCAAACCAACAAGGAAACACATAAATGTTTGGCAGCCATGGACCAGACTCTAGCAGCAGAGCACCACCAGCCCCAAGATCTCTGTGCACATGTTTTGGGGGTGAATGGGTAGGGAGAGGTGAAGCAGCTATCACCTGAGTCAGTTACAGTTCCAGTGGCAGACACATCACAGCTTATGGAGAATATATAGCAATTACCAGGTTGAGGAATACTCTCTTTAGCAAGGTGAGTGTGTAGGGGAATGGGGTGCTCTCAACATGAGAAGAGGCCCAGCAGGGGAATGCGCCTTAAAAAGCACACACAGAGCTGAGCAAATAAATGCTTCCGTGCTGTCTGAGTGAATGAATGAACGAGATGAAGTGTCGGGGTTGAATGTACCGGAGATGCCCTCATTATATGCCTCTTCAGGGAAAGAACATGGGTGACCATGGAATTCAGGTGTTTTTATTTATGAACTCAAAGAAACAATCCTCAGCACTTTGATGTTCTTGGAACCTTTCATCACCCCTTGAAATATTTAGTTGCTATTACAACCTATGGAATCTACCCACACGAGTTGTGTATTGATTGATGTAATGCTTATCTTTGAGGAAGAGATTTCAGGGGGTTTTCCTATTCAGATAGAAAATTATTTGCTGTGGACGCATCAACTGTTATCAAAGATAAAGATTAGAACATGTTAATCACTTACATGGTGGAAGTTGTTGTGACTAAACTTCAAATTTAGCTCAGCTTCCTGGCAGTCAAGGAGGGGAACACAGTAACTTGAATTACTGTCTTTGAGGAAGAAACATGGCAGTTCCTCAAAGAAGACAAAATCATTCCCGAGCACTGAATCAGTGACAACTTCCCCAGAAGAGTTACATGCAGGAGTCACTGGCATTGTCTGTTCCTCATCCTCATGCTTCCAACACAATTAGGAGCAGATTTCATGAAATCATCACTTACAGGAAAGACAAAAACAGTGGATATAACATTAAGCACAACTCAGTAGGCTCTATTTTGTGGATGCCCAAGATAATATAGTCCAAGGGCAGCCTCTAGTCTGATCTGAGGTTGGAATAAGATTATCTGCAAAGAAAAGAAACAAGATGCTTGCTGAGCGCCCGACATACATCACATGCATGAAAGCTTTCTTCCTCTCAGCACATGTGCTGTTAATCTTATTTGTAGAAGCCAAGCAACTTGCTCCAGATTCATGGGTGCTTAGCCAGGGAGCAAAGCTTTTGCGGTCCTTCCTACGCCACACAACTGCCTGTCTTTTACCACTCCTGTCCAGAAGCCTTGACGGACAATTCAGCCCTTGGACAATCTCTGCCCCTGCCTCTTTCATCAGCCAAGTCAAGGTTGTTGTCTTCAATTCGGGCCTACAGTGCTAACGTTACAAATCCTTTCCCTCAAAACCAAAGCATCAGTTGGTTCACGGGGCTGACTCATGCACATTCAGAAACACTGCCCAGCTCTCGCCTCTAAGGAAGCCCCTAGTCTTGAGAGCCGTAAAGTCCCTGTTTTAGTGGCTTGGGAAAGGGTTAGTGGTCTCTCTTTCCAGGGCTTAGCAGACTTACAGACTCTCAGTGGACAAGATGTCTGCACTGTGACCTAGGAGTGGGCAGGAGTTGCGTGTTGGTCAGGGAGCCACGGGTGGGGAGAGGCACCAGGCAATGAGAAAGCTGGGAGCTGTAGAAAGCAAGATGTGGCTGAAGTTCTAGTGCGTGTCTGTATGTGTGTGTGTGTGCGTGCGTGCGTGCGTGTCCACATGCCCCAGGGAAAGGGGCACGGCCAGAGACAGGGCAGGTGAGCAGGGCCAGACCGGAAGGACTTGCCATTTAATCCCTCCACAAAACAGGACTAACGGAGGCGCTACACAAAATTACAAAGTTCCCACTTCTCCAAAAAAGCAGAGACTATGTTCAGGAAAGTCAGTGCCAGAGAAACAGCGAGTCGGGGACCCACTGAGGACTATACACACCTGTATCTTAAAGAAAGGGAATGACAGATCACCACAGCACTCTTCCCGCATCGGAGTCAGTTCCCACCCCTGCCCCCACTCGCCTTTGCTCTGCAGCGCTGGCTTTACATTTGGTTGAAAGACCTATAGGTATCATTTTTTTTTTTTTTTTGTAAAGTGATTTTTTTGTTTTTAAACAAGATTTCAAAAAGAAAAAGGATGATGAATAAAGAATAAGACAAGAAATGTAAATCTTTTCTCTTCGTAATTTTCATAGCTCAGTTCCTGTCTGGGGACTCTGCGAAATTTCCCTGGCCTGCTGTGTGGTGCCGTGTCTGTGACCGGCCTGTGCCTCTCCGTGGTTCTCCTGGTGCTCTCCCTGGGTCTCCCCAGTTTTGGTTTCAGTTGCTGTGGCTGCCGCCGGGGCTTTGCTTCTGCTCTTTACACCCTCCCATCTCTGGTCTTTGAACTTAGCTAATTAGTTGATGCGGTCCCTCGTCAGTGTGAGATTCTTTTCTTTCAAGCTGTCTTGTGTGTGAAAGGGCCATGGTCACCAGCTTACTCCTAGAGTCTTTCTATACCCCCATAGTGGGCACCCCTTACCCAAAGGATCCTGCTCCAGCCATGCAGAGTTGCATGGAGTCCTCCCATTGGACTCTGGGAAGATGTTTTATAAACCGTACTGCGGGAGACGAGGAGATGGCAGCACCAGCACTGCCGTAAGCGGCTTATGGTGATGTGTACCCAGGCCCGGCCATGGGGCTACTCCAGCCGGCCCCATTTTCAGAGACACAGGCACCACGGAGCTAGGCTCTGCTGCTCCAGGCGCTCTTGGCTCCCACTCTAACACCAAGTAGAGAATCTAAGCCAGCCTCATGTAGGGTCCGTAGAGGAGACTTTGTTCATAAAGGGGCATAAAACCAGGTTCTGTTCCATCACCACTTAGGTCGGTTCTCCCTCTGCTGCTGCCAGAAGCCCAGACATGCCATCAGCCCTTATTCCCCGGGTGACCAGGAGGTATCGGCTTGGGTATGCACCTTCCAGAAAGACTTTAATTTATGCCTAAAGGTTAAGTCAATGACACATAGGCACAGCTGTTGTTACTGGACAAGGAATAATGACCTAAGGTGACGACAGGTGTGGGCACTGCAAGGAGCGCCTCCTTGTGCCAGTGTGCACTGTCCTAGGAAGGCGCGTTCCTATCCGTGACTGTACCCGCGTGTGTGGAACCTGTATCCCGCAGAGACTGGGAGCTCCTCAGGCAACACAAAGAATCAGGACACAACAAATAAACTACGTTCACTCCAGACCCCAGGCAGGGCTGCATTAACACATGGTAAGTTTGGTAGAATTGTAAAGAAAGCGTGGCTGCCTGATTTCAGGACTCTCAACCCAGAGAACAAGCACTTTGGTCAAATAAGGTGCAAAATAGGCTCCAGCAGGCTGATCTGCTCACAGAGAAACCATGTAGCTCTTTTAAGAAAGCCTCATACCCTGAAACTAGAGATCCAGAAGTCTCCAGAAGACCAGGTATGCACCTTGCAAAAAGAATTTAAGTTACGCCTAAAGGTTAAGTCAATGATGATAACATTGAGCTTCTTCGGCCAGACAAGGGCTCCGGAGCTGGCTGCTAGGTACTAACGAGTGAGTGCTCTCTGTAAAACACTAGGCCATGAAGTTGGCCGGCACTTTGGAATGAGTCTTAGTTCTGGGTATTTTTTATTTTTTTGAGACAGAGTCTCACACTTTGTTGCTCTTGGTAGAGTGCCGTGGCATAATAGCTCAGAGCAACCTCAAACTCTTGGTCTCAAGTGATCTCTTGCCTCAGTTTTCCATTTTCTTTTCTTTTTTTTTTTTTTAGTAGAGACGGGGTCTCACTCTTGTTTGTTTTCTTCTTAACTCATGAGCTCAAGCAATCCACCCACCTCGGCCTCCCAGAATGCTAGGACTATAGGCCTAAGCCATTTCATTCAGCCAGCTATGTGTATTTTTAATAATACAATCAATAGTTATTCATTGGAGAAAAACTAGAAAATACTTACAAAATAATAATACATATATGTTTGGGTATATCTCACTCATAAATCCTTCACGCACAGTTAACTACTATTAACAAATGAAGTGCATCCTTCCAAACCTTTGAGTGGTTGACTTACATGTTTGTTTCTTCGCTCATCTGATAAGCAGTAATAAACTCTCATATTCCTATGATTGAGATCAAATATTTGTGAGCCTTCCCTAATGCACTTGCCATCCTTCCTTTCAGAAGCACCAACAACCGTGAGCTTTATAACAATCCATTCTTTGCTTTTCTTTATGTTTTTTCCATATGCATATGTATCTTTAACCTTAATATAAATAAATATGATTCTACTATTTTTTGGCACTTCCTTTTTTTGGCCCAGTATTAAGTCTTTGCTATTTAATCTTACTTAAACATGCAACTAGACCCAGTTACTCCTTGCTCTTGTGTAGCATTCCATTTTATACACATGCCACAGTTTGTTTTTCCATTCTGTTACTGATGAACGTTCAAGCTGTTTCTAGTCCCCCGTCATTACAAGCAATACTGCTGTGATCTTTCTGTGTATTTATTCTGGCCCACAGTCACAGGGCTTCTTTACGGGGGAGTGTTGGGAGTGGAAGAGCTGCCAGCAGGGCTTGTATATTATTGGCTTCTCCAAGCAATGCCAAATGCTTTTCCAAAATGATTGTACCCTCTGTGTAAGAGAGCCTGTCCACATCTTTGTAAACTCTGGGTATTTGAGCCAATTTGGTGGGGTGAGAACAAGCATGTTGCCATGCTCTTAATTTTTATTCCCTAATTACTGACATTAAGTATAGTGCCATATGTTTTTTGGCCAAGCATTATTTCTGTTCTTTTAAATAGCTATTCTTGCTTTTGCTCATATTTAAAAATAACTTAAAAATAATTAACAGGACTTCTTTATGCACTCAATTCTATTTCTATACATCTATATATTTACCCTATGAATCTATCTATCTAACTATTCTTCCCTCTCTCCCTCCCTTCCTTCCTTTCTTTTTTTTTTTTGTTTTTAGAGATGGGGTCCCACTCTTCCTTCCAGATTTAGTGCAGCAGCACAGTCATAGCTCATTATAACCTTGAACTCCTGGGCTCAAGTGATACAACCACCTCAGCTTCCGAAGTAACTGGAACTACAGGCACACACCACCATGCCTGGCTAATTTTTTAAAAAAAATTTATAGAGACTGGGTCTCAATATGTTGCCCAGGCTGGTCTCAAACTCCTTTAACAAGAATCATAACCTACTTTAGACAAAGCCTTATGGTTTTATAAGTTGGTCTAGCTATGAAAATCTTAAGTGGTAAATGTTTCATTCCTTTTACTCTGGTTTTCTAAAAAGCAAAACTAGACCCCTTAACAGAAAAACAATGAGTAGGGGAGAGTCAAACAGGAAAAAAAATCAAATGTCTACAACCCCATAGTATCGGCATTACTTGAAGACTATAATAAATCAATTTTTATTTCTGAAAAGAGTTTTTCATTAATAAATTTCAGGGGTAAAATAAGTTGAAAATAACTACCCCTCCATAGTCATTCTCATTATGATCTTAGAATCATACACCCACTAAACCATCTTCTCCCCTGTCTTGCCTTAGGAAGACTGAGAAAATATGAGTTTGAAATATGGGTGGCCCTGAAATGCACCCCATACATAGTCTTTCAGCTAACTGCTCCCAACCCACAGGGCAGAGGGAGCTCCCCTTCAGTCAGTGGTCACTACCCTCTCAGCAGATCACCTCCGTGCAAGGCTCTAGCAAGGCTCCATGCCAGACCCTAGGGAGCATGCAAGAAAGGATGCTATGTCCTAGATCTTGTCCTCCAGTGATGACAATTCAGAAAGAAAGAGTAAAATATTTGAGTAACAGTTTGTGAACGCAGTGAAAGGGTGTTATGGTTCTATTGCTGGACTGAATTATATACATAAAGGATCAGAGGAAGAAAGGCAGGTTCCTGGCCCCAGCTCAAGTCAAGACTCTTTGCTCTACATTTTCCCTTTTCTCTGAACCCCCATCCCCTCCCCATCCCTGCCCAGGAACAAAAGTTCAGACGCAAGATGGCCTATGTCATGTTCTCCCATTATGTCACAAAGACCCACCAGGCCCAAGGTGGTGGTCTCTGGTCAGTCCTGCCATCCGGCAAGGACCCCTCAGCTCTGGGATGGAGTACAGCAGAAAGTCCCTCCCCCCATTGTCAGAGACTTTCACTTTCACACCAGCCCTGGCTCACTACCCGGAGGATTCAGGGGAAACTGGAAGTACAGCTCACCAAGAAAAAACCGGGCCCCTTCCTGGGCCACATTGTGAGTCAGTGCCCTGTTTCCCCAACTGTCCATCCTGATGTCTTTCCTAAGCTGTGGCCCATCGCTCTGAGGTCATATTTCAGTAAGAATCTCCGAAAATTGAGCTAGAGCATGAACCATGAGTTCATATTTGGGTTTGCATCCTTAGTGACCTTATAATCCACCTGTTGAGTGATCATCTACTCCAGTTGTTCTCAACCTAGGGAGGATATTATGATCCCCCTACCTCCAGGGGACACTGGCATATCTGGAGACATTCCTGGTTGTCGCAACTGGTGGTGGTAGTGGGGTATAACCATCCTCTAGTGGGTAGAGGCCCAGTATTCTGCTAAATATCCTGTCATGCACGGGACGGTCTCACAACAACAGTATAACCAACACCAAAATGTCAACAGCATCTAGGCTGAGAAAACCTGATCTACTCCTTATTATCCAAGCTGGGAAAAAAACCACTGTTGGCTTTCCTGACATGACTCCAACTCCACAGGCTTCCCCAACAGAGGTGAGCATCTTTGATGTATTGTTCACCCAGTTTCTACAACTGCACCTGGATACAGGATGCTGGCAAAGGGACCAGAAGTCCTATGATTGAGTCTGTGACCCTTCCTGCTGAGAGGGCTTGGCTCATGATTTGAATTCTAGTTCATCTGACACTCACAAACGCATTCCACAGACATCTAGTCCCTCAAGACGATAAACTCGTAGATGGCATGGATAACGACCAAGGATCCCCATGTCTCATCATGGCAGTTATTTATTATGTTTTCATATTAGGTAATACTAAACAATATTTTCTTGTAGTCAAACATTCATTCAGCCAACAAATATCTGTGGTGTGCCCAGAAAGTCCAGGCACGATGCTCTGTGCTAGCTGAATGCTGACTCTCTGAGGTTACTGGACTTAGACCACGGCACCGTCAGGGAGGGTGGAAGGGGAGTGTTTGTTAAAATCCAGAACCCTGGGCCAAGCTCCAGAGATTCTCATTATGTAAACATGGTGCCCAGGAATATGTACTTTCAGCAGGTTCTATAACCATAGGACCTTTGTAAAAATCATAAAATCCACCCAATTTAATCCTCAGGCTAAGTATTTGCAGATTCAAGCTCCAATGTGGCCAACTTCCTACATCCCTGGCGGGGGGAGGGGGGGAATCATTTAACTATTAATTGTCTCAAGTTTTTAAACTGAAGGAGAATAAAACTCTTAAAACTGTTGAAATACAGATGGCGAGAGGGCAGAATGACCTTATGTAAGTAAAAACAGGACATTTTGAAGGGAATGGAACCATGGACATTTACTTATAAAAAGTGAATTTTTCTGATATAGACTGAGTATTAGCAAAGTATATTTAGATCAGTGGTAGTTACGAGAGAAATCTTTTGCTCATGTAAGAAATATGAACACCACCTTTTTTCTGAACTGACCTCATGATGCAACGATTCCTAGCTTGGTTAGGGAAAGGTAATGCCCCCTTGTTACCAAGCCAAATGACTTCTCTAATTACCTTGTTTTCTTTCAAATCCTTCCTCAGACCTATATCATGAACACTCCCTATCCATGAGTACTTATTTTGGTAGCACACAAACCACCCTTAGAGATATAAATCTAGGCCTTGTTCTAAGCAAAACTCCTCCAAGCTGTTAGAAACACCTTAACACTTTTATATACCTAATATCAGGGAAGTTATCTTACTATATGGGTGACAATTATAGGAAACGTAGGAAATCACTTTCAGCCTAATTGCTCTACTCTGAATTTCAATGATCAATTTAACAAAAGAAAAAAAATCTACATAAAGGACTTTATGATAACAATTCTATAACAGACTAAACTTAATGTGTCAGCAGCATCATTAGAAGGAAAGGATATGGATTAAAGGCCAGAGTGTCTAAATTCGAATTAAGATAATAAAAAATGTATTTCTCTCCCAATTCTTAAGAATTCTGTCCCACTCTTTTCCTTTAAAATTGTCTTCATTATACCTTCAAATAAATGTCTCCGTGTTCCTGTCTTGTCCTCCTTGCCAACTTTTTGCCATAAGTAACCTCACCTTGACCCCTTGGACTCATTAAAGAACACTCACTGAATCTACTTACAGGTGGAACACTTCAAAAGACTCCAGTCTTTGTGCTCCTGTTGAAAACCATTCAAAACATGGATAAGTTTCCAAATAGGAGGGAGAAAGGAGTCTTCCATGATATATGGCAAAAACTCACAGTTCTGTGTGTGCTCTGTTGCCATAGACCACCTGAAGTGCCCCAGATCCCACATGCCACAGGACTCCTCCAGCGCTACCAGCGCTACCTCCAAATGAAGGACAACCCTCTCCCCCGCCCCAAGCATTTTAGAATTTTGAGCCAACATATCAATTAGAATGCAAATTTCCCCCAAAGCCAGATTTGCTGGGAGATCCATTTTTAAGTAGACTATGCTCCCTGCAGACCAACATGCAAATGGTGGGGGATCAGGTACAGTTAAGAACCAGAGGCAACGAAGAAACACTGACCATACCTATTTTCCCAGCCTCCACTTTCAGGTTGAAATCCCAGTTCCGTGGCAATTTCAGAGACATTTTGCTTCTGGTTTGGGTGAGGAGTTGGTGGCGAAGCGAGTCTGCCAAAGTGTGCACCCCTCTTGTCTTTCCGCGCTGTCCCTCTAGCTTGTGTCTGTTGTCGTCCACCCTCCCGATTGCCTCACAAGCAATCTTAGGTGTGCGACTGAGTTGCCAACGCGCCTTCTCCTTTCTCTCCGATGAAAGGTCCATCCATCTGTCACTTGGGCATGGCACCCAAACTTCCCCAGCCTCACTGTCCCCTGGGGAGCTGGCACCAGGCTTTTCTTGCTTTCAGTTTTACCAGAAATATCCCAGTTGATACTTCCCTCTGCGTCATGGGAAGCAACGCTTGAGTTTGAAAGAATCTCAGGCCTCCCTGAGGCGAGGTTGTGATAAACAACTGCAGCCTCTCGGCTTTTTTTTTTTTTTCTTCTTCTTTAACTGTCTGCTTCCTTGCATTTGAGGAAGTGGGTGGCTGTTCAGTGAAGATGATGCATTATGAGTACTTTCTTGAGAAAATGATTTTTGGAAATGCTTGTAAAACTAGAATGAGTACTTTTGTTATGAAAGGCTGTAACTAATTAAAAAAGAAAGAAAGAAAGAAAACTCTAAGCCTCCCACCGTGGACGTCAACTCTAAGCTCTCCTCCTCCTCACCTAACAGATCAAGCGTGCACAGATGCAGATGTCCAACATTGCCCCCAGTTGCCTTCCTTGAAATTCTTCCTGCTGGAAGGACCACACAGCAAGTTCTCTACTTGCTCAGGATAAAGGTTGCATGTGAACGCAGCCTGATGCAGGCAGGGTTTTGATGTCTTGAGCTAATAAATCAGCTTTAGCTGGGCAGACCCACCCACGTGTCATAAGTGTTCTTCAGCATCGTGTACCCATTGTGTGAGCTTTAGAATCAGACCAACACGGCTTCAAAACTCAGTTCTTCCATTTCCTAGCTTTGCAGCATTTAGCAAGCAACTGATTCTTCCCAGACTTCTACGTCCTCATCGGTAAAATAGGGTTGATAATAACCATGACTCACAGAGTCTTTGAGAAGGAATCTAGTGCAGGGTGTGACACAGTGGCTTCACTGCAACATTAATTCTACCCTTATTCTACTTCAGTTCTGTAACAGCCTTTCTTGTGTTTAACTAGGTCAACCTAACCTAGTGATTAAGCGTTGTGCCCTGAAGCCAGATTGCCTGCATTCATATCCTGGCTCTACCATTTTACTGTGTGACTTTGGACAAGTTTCTTGTCTACTTTATGCTTTAATTTTTCTCCTATGTAAAGGGGGTAAATAATAAGTCCACTTCATATGGTTGTCTCGAGGCTTTCATAGATAGCAAACACAAAGTGCTCAGAACAGTCACTGCTAGCCAGCATGCAAGCTGCACACCCTTGGTCGTTGGTTCATTCTTCAGCTCTCCTGGATGACTCTGGCACACTTTCTTCTTCACTTCCCACCTGCTCACTCTCAGTAGATGACTTGGCTTCCTGTTTCATTGAGAAAACTGATGCAACCGGAAAAGAGTGTCCTCCCCCTACTCTATTTGCCCACTCTCTTGCCTATAACCTCAAACCTTCAACCTTCCTGGCACAGTGGGTAAACCACTGTCACACTCCCCCATCTCTGTTGCAGGCTTATTTTCTTCTCTGTTTTGGCTCTTTCTCACCTCCATTCAAACCTAATATACACGTATTTTATCCCACACTTGAAAAAGTCTGTCTTAATGTCACTTCCAACTTGGACTATAGCCCCATTTCTCTCCTTCATGTCTGAGCAAAGCTTTGGTAAGAATTGTCTTCACTTGCAATTGTCTCTCATTTTATTCTCTCTCGAGTCCCCTCTGTTGATGTTTTTGCCCCATAACTACACAGAATATATCCACATCAAGGATACCAACAACTTTCCTGTTGCTAAATCCATATGTCGGTTCTCCATCATCATCTTGCTGACGCATCAGCAGTGTCGGACACCTTTGATGGCTCTTTTGGCTCTGAGCCCTGTCTCCAAGTGGCTCCCAGGGCCTATGACTGCCCTGGTTGTCTGCCTACCTTCCTGGCAGCTATGTGTCTATTTTCTTGCTGATTCTTTCTTGTCTGTCTGACCTCTAAATGTTGGCAGAAACCAAGACTAGAACAGTAGACTTTTTTCCATCTGTGATACTTTGGTGAGCTCATCTATCTTAAGGCTTTAAATGTCACATATCTACAGATGATGCCAATGATTTTTCCAGTGTAGACCACCCCCTCAACTCCAAATCATACACATCTCTGTTCAGATCTATAATAGCCATCTCAAAGTAAATGTGTCTCAAATTTTTCAGGGGACCAGGCTGAAGGGTCAGTGGCCACCTAGGGCATATTCTTCTCATTGGGAATGAAAAGAACATAAGAGGGAAGAACCACAGGAGTGTAGTTAAAGGCCCTTCTCACATTCGATTGGCCAGTTCAGGTCACATGGCCACATCCAAAGTCAGCAAGGCAGACAGTGCAACCACCCAAAGGGGAATGGGGAAGGGAGAAAGACTGGAGTGTTGCTGACTGAGGCTCTAATCCATCACACCAGCCCCATCTACCAGCTAGTCTCTATTTGCCCAGTGGTGCTCAATGCCTCTGAACTTGACTCGGCCAGTTGAAAACATTGGAGCCCACTCTGCACTACTGCCTCCCCAACCCAAACACCACTACACTCTTTTCTTTTTCTTTCTTTTTTTTTTTTGTAGAGACAGAGTCTCACTTTATCGCCCTGGGTAGAGTGCCATGGCGTCACACTGCTCACAGCAACCTCCAGCTCTTGGGCTTAAGTGATTCTCTTGCCTCAGCCTCCCGAGTAGCTGGGACTACAGGC